>JADLIF010001020.1:0-18078 GCA_016648015.1 Steinernema khuongi | reverse complement strand
GAGCATGGTATCATCTTATGCAGAATTTTGTGCGCTTTCAAATGGTGTATACCAATAGTTGTTTGAATAGTTCCTTGAAAAGTTACAGTTGTTTTAACCCGTTGCAATACTTATGGGTCACCCTGTACACTCTTGTCGATATATCGATGGGAGAAGTAGGTAGCTGACCCTTTTGGTGTTTAAAAACTTGTCGTGTTTGTTTGTTAGGGTGGCACTTCCAGACGTTCCGACCAGTTTTGAGTTACCCGCGTGCATAGACAGTGCATGCAGACCATATCGCGATGGTCACCCTCATTTCCGGATCATTCACCCTCTCGACCGGCCGTTCGGAAGCCATTTCATGCGACGAGTGATGATACGACGCCGACCAGTGCCCAGAAACCGCGGAATACGACGCCGAGCGGCAGAGAACGACTTGGAAACGGCTCGCGAAGATGATCCCGCCGGGGACAGGATTATTTCGAGAATCGCTGGTATGTTTGCTAAGATATTTCTCAAATTTTTGTTGTTTAGCGGACCTAGATGAACGCGCTAGGAGCACCATTGGCTACGAGGGGAGCGAGAAACGATCTGGAGAAGAGAAGAAGAAGTGTCCTCATGATAACTTGACGGAGAAGCCGCCTTCCTGTGAGAACGCCTTCGATCGCGAGCAGAAGGACATCAGCGAATATGTTCGAAAGGTCATTGCCGAAGCCGATTGCGATCAAGGAGAACTAGCCTTTGCGAATTGTGGAATCTCGAAGAAAGAGCTACTCGGCCGTCTCGACAACTGGATCTCGCGCAACGAGAAGGAAATCGAAGAGGTTTATCCATCTAAGTGGCATTTCTAACTTCCTGTTGTAGGCTCTTACTGAGAAGCGGCAGCTGGTCGAGAAGATCGCACGTATCAAGGACAACATGGCGAAGATCCAAGACTCCCTTAAGATCTCTGAAGCCTTGTTGCGTCAAATGCCTTAGAAAACGTGGATTGTATAAATACGCTAAAGTTAGTATGATAGTTCTCATTAAAAACAACGTTACAATTTGACGTATCCTTTCTTGTTTATTGATAGGCTGTGTAGTGAGGGGATGATTCAAGTAGGAATGATCCGGAGAATGTTGGACGAACGAAATGCCTTGTATGCGAACAATAGCTTTCCGGGGAGAATGCTTCCAGCAAAGTGGGACCTGTGTATTGTTGAAATTTTCTTTGTGCCGAAACTGAATACCACTGTCCTTATTGAACGATCGGTTTTGCTGAAATAAGAGATGATTCTACGAGTTGGACTTTTTGAATCTGTGCGTTCTTCAGATAGAGTGTGTCACATCCGTTTGGAAGACAATCGAAAACTGCGCATCCCAAAAATAAAAGGGAAGGAAATTCATTATACGTATTGAAGCCACTACGGATCGTAGAGCACATCGCGAGCTATGATCGTTTATACCTTTGTGCATTTATGTCGTGTGTACCCCTGTTGGGTCACGATGTTAAGCGAAATTGATTTATGTTTTGTTTTTGAACACCTTGGCTAACCGTTTCACACGTGATGTCAGCAGTGCACGTAAGTAGAACATAACGCAGCACTTTATAAGGAGCCCTTCGATGAAAAGATGCGTCTAGACAATTGGTTCTTTTGTTGTTTTCCATTAAGACAAGGTAACATATTGAATTCAGAAAACGTCACTATTATGTTGAATGACAATAAAATGGATTTGTGTTGTGGTTCAAAGTTTCCTGAGGTGCTCAACTGCGTGCATAAGTTAGATGTACCATAAAAACGGCCCTTCAAATTGCAGAATAAATAGAAACTTTAGAGATGGTTGCACTGAAGTTCTAAGCAGTTGCTTGTTAGGAGAATCTTTTTTATCCCACAGTCTGAAATACTTAAGCTGTGGATTAGTCACACAGTGGAGGTGCTTATTTAACCAGGTTCCAACATCTTTTTTAAACATAGCATTCATCTTAGCGTTGAAATGCTTGTAAATCAAATGCGACTCATGTAATTTAAGGTGCACTGTCGTGTAACCACTTATGTTTTTACAAGGTTACTAATCTGACGCACATCAATCTAAAGAGCACCGTACATTGAAGAGCGACCAAAGAACCGTAAATTGACAGTTCATTAGAACATGTTAATATCCTAAAGCTTCTTGTAGATGGTTCCTAGCTGCATACCGCAGTGCTTTTTTCCTACAGCCAGCACTTAAATGCATTTTCCGTGAACTACACTTGCCCTTTTATGTGTACCCCTTCTAACGATGTGGTCTCTTTGTCACATCATTTTTTAACGCGATTTGAACTTACCGGGAACATGTCCTTAAAGACGCGCTGCATTCACAATGAATGTCAACAACTACCAATGTGTAGTTCCTTAGGGCAGGCTGCACCTGGTCCTTTTTGAAAGAAACCAGATCGGAGGTATCCTTTAGCCGGGTATTCGACGGAATCAAGTTCACACCCACGTTGGGCGGTGTCCCAGATTTGTATCGTCAAGGCACTGATTGCGTCATCTCCGTATGTATATAACCAGTATATCCGGTCGACATTGTGTTATATGGGACAATGGAGACCTTCCTGAATCACAATGAGTACGCTCGACTCTATGGCTGTGCTGCTGAAGCTCACTGGGAAAGGCGCATAGTTCGTAGAGCAAGCGTAACTGTTCCATGCCTGATTCTCGGGACTGTCTATCTTGTACGTTTTACTTTTATCTGCCCTTATCAATATAACTTTTCTAGATCACCTATTTACCTATTATACCCGTGCTCTGCAGGAAACAGTTCTTCCAAAAACCTTACTACAAACTGCTTCTTCTCCTTGGTGTAATCGACGTTGTGCTCACAGCAAATACGCTCGTATACGGAGTTTTGTACGCCGAAGGTATTATATTTTGCTCGTCACCGTCGCTTCACTATATTCTTGGTGTGATTAATGAAGGTAAAGACTACTTCGGCGATAGGGTCATATCTCTCTTTTCAGCTTGTTGGGCCGGACAATGCCTTACGTCTGTGTTCCTTACCTTAAATAGCATGTTAAAAATGAAGTCAAAGGCAGCTTTCCCATCTTTCTTTGGTGGATACGGGACTTCTGGTCTCTTCTCAATGGTTATCCTTTATATGCTATTCTTCGCCGTTTTCGCTAAGCCATTAATCTTTTCACCGGCAACAGTTATGCCCTATTACAACCCCTTTCAATTCAATCCTGAGAGTGTGGTATCCATTGACCGGAGCGAGTACTTCAATATCCCCTCATTGGTCAACAATTTAACTTTTATCGCAGTTTTTATTTCGTCGTTTATTACTTTGCTCGTCATAATCTGCCGTAAGACGAGCAGGCTCACTAGAACTCTGCAGACGAAGGTACATTTTTGCCGGATATAAACTCTTTAACCAGTACATATTCAGGCAATCCGTAAAAGTGCTTCTACGTGCTTCTTAAACACAGCTCCGGCCGCGTTTCTTGTTGCTTCCCAATTCGTTATAATCCCTACACATCTGGCATACGTGTTTCTCTTCTTTTGGCAGTTCTCTACAGGTATCTTGAACAAATATCGGAAAAGAGTTAATCATGCTTGATTTAGGCGTCCGAGGACTTTCCCTGCTGGTTGCCGACAGATCTGTCCGTCAGAGATTCTTTGCGATGATATTCCACGTTAAAGAGTCGAAGAGTGCTTCCGTTGAGCCATCGCCTATCTGCAATTGGATCTAGGAGCGAATACTGCCAGTCTTGCTCAACAGTGACCAATGCAATGTTATTGCACATGTTCATAATACTGCATAAACTGTTTTTATCTGGTTTCCTAGCACCAGTACAACGCTACAACTTAAGCGGAAGTTTAAAAAAACTGAAAAATTGAATACGCAAGGAGAACATGGTTTAAACCCGACAATACAAATCCACTTAAAGCACTAAAACGTTTGTCCTATCTGCCTATGTGTGTAGTTCATATTGCTGTATAATCGTCCCGGCCCGATGTCCTCATTTGAAGTACCTATTGTATGTATTTTGTTCTCAGGAAAGTAGAGGGAAATCACGTGCAAAACAAAATATTGTCGTACTTTTTCACACGATAGTTCCGCCACTAGTTTACTTACTTAGTGAAGGTCAGGAAGTCAAGTACAATTCCTGTGTGAAGTGATGAATGACATAATACATGACGTAACACAACAGCGGACAGCACAGTATCATGGGATAAAGTATTACCAGCATTCGCTATACGGCATGCTTGTGTCCTTTTTCACAAGCAATCTGCTTTTTTTGTTCTCATCCGCTTACTACCTACAAGAACCACGCAGCTTAGAAATAACTACATTTACCACCTGAAGTTAGGTTCATTTCAATGCCCTCTTCTTTTCATCATCTTAAAAGGAGACTTTTGTGCTCTTGCTTAATACCAGAAAAAAGCAACGTATTTCATAAAACAAAGCACTAGTATATTCTTAGGCCGCAGGACCTTATTGAGTCAATGGACAATCCCTTTCGTTAGCCGGAAAATACGCCCGGCGTGGTAAGAAATCGATCCGATATCTTATGGTCGTTCATCTTCGTCCCCATTAATTACGTATTGTTTTGCGCGTCTCGGCCCTTCTCGTTTTGGCAGCACTCCGAATTAGCCTAATTTCCGTGACGCTCAGTACTACAGTCGAGACACGTTGTGGCTAATGGCTTCGCCGCTGAAGGGCGCGCGAATGGCTGGCCCGCGGGCAGTTGGCCCCAATGCATGACGTCCAAATTTCCGATAAACAATCCAGAAGAGTGCGCGAGGCGAGCGCCGCCGGCGGCCTTGGATGCGACGGCGGCGGCCGAGAACGAGAAGCCGTTCGGCAGACAGAGTGCACGCCTAACGGGGCCGTCAGCGCGCAGTGTTCTCCACCACCGCCCTCGAGTGTCAGGCGTGGAAAATGGATCCTTGCGGCGGTCAGCAGACTGCCGTCGGCGATTGACCACCCGTTCTGTCTGCCAGACATCCCCAAATGGCCGCCGGCAACGGCTACGACCACACACCGCCGGAGTCGACGCCAACGCGCTCTCCACGCCGCTTCGTAGCACCGTTACAGCAGCGGTTCTGGGGTTGGTCCACGCAATTTGATTATTGTCCCATTTACTATTGGTAATTCAGAGTTTGAGGCCAAAATTCTGCGATGGCGACATGTTCGGTTCGCACCCCCAAGTGGATTTTTCTCGAGGAGAAGCCGGTCAACGTCGGCCGATCCTTCGAAAGGAGCCTGCTCGACGAAAGGTGCCACGCCGTGTGGCCCTTCGAAGCCCACTTTAAGTAGGATTGAAATTGGTTCGATGACAAGTCCGGTCCCTAGGAGGATTATGGAAAGTAAGTTGCTTATCAGGGCGCACGTTCATCCCCTTATGGAACCAAGAAGATAGTTTATTTGATTCTACAGCCGTTCACACTCTTTCACTTTTCATAACTTATAACCAATCAAGAACATCATACTATAGAATTATAGCTACCAGTCTTAGCTTTTTATCAATGTAGTTTTTGGATTAGACGACTATGTGCGCGTTTATGGCTTTTAATTTACTCCCGACGAGGTTTGATGTTTATCCAAATCACTCATAAATCATGTGAGTATATCTTGATTCCTGGTTCACGGAATATGGTATGTCCTACAGTATTTTTCCTTTAACTGCCTGCATTGCGATATCTGAAAATCCTTGAGATACAATGACTCTGATGTTCAGGGAGAAGAATTAGCGTTACAGAAACGAAAGGTTCTAAGTTGTCTTCCCATAACATAAAGAAAACAGAGTAACGTTTCTACTACATCTTATTTCAGTAAACCTCACACCTCGCTCCTCAAACGAACTGACCCTTGGCCTCTTCGCCGAAGCTGATGCAGACGTGACACGCCGCTATGAAGCGATACGTTCCAACGCCGGTGTTCTAAATATAGACGGTGACATCTTCAAGGATGTCCGGCTCGGTCAGCTTGAGCTGATTTCATCGCTTGGAAACGGCGCAAGCGGATCTGTGTCGAAAATGCGATTTACTCGCGCCAATAAACTAATGGCCGTGAAGGTGAGAAAGAGATGAACCAAAAAGTCACAAATGAATCTTTAGAAGATGACCCGAACGCACAACATGGACGAAGCGAAAAGGGTCATAATGGATTTAGAAGTCGTTTCAAAGGCTCACATCTGTCCTAACATCATCAGATGTTACGGGTATCTTTTTGACAACTTCAACGTCCACGTTTGTATGGAGCTCATGGCGACTTGTTTGGACAAACTCTTGAAACGATTAAGTGGTCCCGTGCCAGAGGAGATCATCGGAAAAATAGCCGTCAGTATTGTAAACGCACTGAACTACTTGAAAGACGAGTACGGTGTGATGCACCGAGACGTGAAACCGTCAAATATCCTCCTAAACTGGAGTGGCAACGTCAAACTTTGTGATTTTGGAATCTCCGGACGGTTAGTCCAATCAAGAGCTGACACCAAAGCCGGATGCATCGCCTACATGTCGGTAAGTTGCTCCAGAGCTTACAAAGCAGTTAATAAACTTCTGTAGCCGGAGCGGATAACCTCCAAGTCAGGATATGATATTCGCGCCGACGTGTGGAGTCTCGGAATCACCTTAGTGGAATTAGCGTCTGGAACTCATCCATATGCCGATTTCTCTGTTGAATTCGAAGTGCTCAGCGGTATAGTGGAGAATGAACCGCCAAAGCTCAGTACTAAAGATGGTTTTTCTCCGCTGTTTTGCGATTTCGTTGCTCAGTGCCTTCAGAAGGAGTGTAATATGAGGCCGAAGTATAAGGATCTAATGGTGAGTTGATAAACAGTCCCCCAGAACTTCTTATATGAAACCAATTTCAGAAGCACGACTTCTTTCAACTTTACGAGCGAAAAAACGTCGATGTGGGTGGGTGGCTTCGACGTGTACTAGGAGAAGAGAACCCCAACATCATATGACTCCTTCTTCACTTTATACACATTGGGAGTAGACAGATATGCTCTGCAGCGCAGCTCATATTCGGGGCTACGATGATTGCGAAACAGGACAATTGGAATGTAAACATAGATGCGAATAAAAATAATGCTACAGTAAGAGTTCACAATTCGGGAGATCCTTGGCGGTCTGGAGTGCGGCGGTCCTCCATGTCGATTATGTCCAAATTTTTCATGTAAAATTGAATGAGAGCATCGGGGAATCTTTCGCGCACTTGCGAGTAGGTCATTCGTTGGTTCTCGTTGTTGACCTTTACATTGAACACGATAGAATGGCATACTTCTCTGCCTTTCCCAGGGAGTCCTTCGGCTATAGAGACCACTTCTGCCGACTTACGCTCCAGATAGTCCTTATACAGTAGAGGACACTGCCGCTTCATTCCCTCCATTGGCTCGTATGATGGTCTGAGACAGGTTATAGATAGGTGGAAATTATCCGCTGTTCCCTACTTCCACTGGACGAGGCACATGGACTGCATGCTTCCTCGAACAAAACGTGTCTCTTCGCTAAGGACAGCCTTGACGTCCTTACGAAAACGCATGAAGTCACTACCGTCCTCGTTCTCCTGCTTCTTGTCCGGTAGCTCGGGCTTCTCCTCGTCGTCTTCGTAGGCTTCCAAGCATGCTTAACAAGTTCAACTGGGTTACAGAGCGCAAATGCAAATAAGCACCTGGACTCAAGCTGTATAACCGATGGTTATTGCGGAAAAAGCTTCGATCAAACGTATCTTCGTCGTCAGGAGCGTAACGAGATGGTCGATCCTTTTTTGAAGGGACAGGTGGACGAGGGACGAGTTTACGTTTTGTTCCGGCTTTCACTTCGCCGCGTGTGCGTCCCATTAGGTTCCTTATGTAGAGAGGAAATCCACGATATGCAGCTATTCAATCTCTGAAACAATTTTAAGAGTCTTATGTGACGCGAAAATCGCATGAGCGAAACAGCAACTGAAGAGTAGCTCTACGCCATTCGAAGTATGAATGTCACGCGACAGGGCAAAAGCTGGGTTGCTATGGGAGCCGCAGTGAAATCCGCGATATGGGGTTGCTCAATTATAGTAACGGCTACTGGGCATATATTATTCTGCGGCTGTGCTTATTTGTCCGTTGATGTGTGAACACCGGTTTGAAGAGCTTAAAGAACACGTGAAGGTCGTGTCTACAGGGAACAGATTATCGCAGTAAAAAACCTCTAGAAGGAAGTCGTATATAACCTTAAATTGTTCCTCTTTTCAGAAAGTCGATCTCTTCTGATACATGCAGTGATAACGGAGAGAGTTTATGGTTTCGCGCCTTTCTCCTGATAGAGAAGATAGAATGTGTGAGATCCTACACATGTGAAAGAGTTTGGTGGGTTTAAATGAAATTACAAGGTCTTTCTTTAATTCGTAACGAATTTTAGAGCTCCGGTCGTCTGTTGGGCACGTAAACCCCAAAGAGATGAGCACATAACGGCCAGCACGCAATCGTGACGAACACAAAGTGCGGGAGAAATGGCCGAGCGAAACAATGGACACTTTTTGTCGCTTATCGCTGGTCTGCTTCTCGTCGCCGCCAAAGCAAACGGTCACATTCGCCAGCAAGCACACGGTCGTCCACGACTACTCCAGTCGCGCGGACAAGTTCTAATCGATTCACTGAGGCCGTCCTCTCCGGTAAATGGCTGAAGGACGACTGCGCAAGCTGGAAAGCGCCTCTCAGGTTCCGTGTCCGGTTTTACGAGCCTTGTTCGTTCTTCTTGCCGCCCATGGGGTCCCGAAGCGATCGGTGGTTCGCTTGCAATATTCTCTTCTTTTTCACTTTCATGGGCATTGATGTAGTTTTACAAGCTCTCCCTTTTATCCATCGGCCACGTGCCGTGCCAACGTCCCACTACTAGCTCAATTACAAAGAGAGCCTGGTGCCTAGTTTGCATAACTCAGGTCTCACAGCGCTTTCCCTTCGGAGCCTAGCGAGTACTCGTATTCCTCCCATATGCCATTGATTACGAGTGGCGTGGGTGCGCGTGTGGAAGGGCGAGCGTGCGAGCGCCACTGATCCGAACATTAGGACTTTGCTACGCGGAAGCTAGTAACGTGTTTGCAGTTGTCGCGCATCTGCCAGCCTTGCCCAACCGGCTTTGTTCCACTTGCTCCCGATAATGGGGATGTACACTTGTCGATTAGAAACGCTAGTTCGTGTAGAGATTGCGAAACAAGTTGTAGTTCTGTCACTAGAGTTCACAAACTTCGTCGTTGACACCTCACCCCTAGGGCACACCTTCCATAATCTAACCAAGTATGTCAACCCTTCCGATCCCGTCGTATTTGTTAGAAAAGTGCTGTTAAAGATCCCAAGAAATAGGAGTTTCTTTCAAGTATTACTCGCAGTTTAGGCAAAACTAAGATGGCTCCTGTAGTATGTCCCTGGAAAGTGCACTCTTCTTTGGGAACCTGTTTTTTCTGTGCATTTCCAGTGCCATCACATTGTTCTGTGTGTGATCTATCAGTTTCTGCATAAGAAGAAACCAACGATTACGGTGAACGTTTACAATAGCCGGCCTGTTCTATTCACGGTGATGCCATCAGTCAATCTGCTAGTTGATGGCCTCCTACTTTTAAATAGTAAATCACGTTTCTAGCAGCTCAAGGCTCCATTGATTGGATATTAAAACGACGACAACATCTTATAGGCGCTAATGACTCTAAGACTTTCCTAATCCCTACCTGCATTGGATTGTGACGTAACTTTCCTAAATCCATTGGGTTCCGTCTTCCGACAAGATTCACCTCGCTTCAGAAACGTATGGCCTGGAAATTCTATATTTAGATCCCACTAAATATTCAGCACACCGAAAACAGAATATTGTTTTCCATTGCGTAGGTGAATAGCTGATTAGGGAAGAGATTTTGTATTCACTACGTCACTAGGGATCATGCCAAGCATGCGTTAAGCTAGGCAGTAAGACGGTCTCGAGAAACGGCTGCGCTCTTTGCATGCGTGGATCCTTTCTGTGAACCTTTCCACATTGGCATGCTTTTGCATCCATGTATTGACCCCACTGTTCTGCCTACTTCACCGATTTCATTCTACCTAGTTCGCGGATCCGTTCTCGCGGTTCTCACGTCGTGCCTTCGACGTTTCAGACTATTAGCGGGGATGTCTCTACCTGCGGGTTTTGATCATGTTCATGGTTCAGGATCTGCAGTCAACGATGACCCGAGCGCATCAGCGATGGTATGTGCGCCGTTTAAGCGCAAGATTATCATAATCTTCAGGACACATCCGATATGCTCGGCGCGTTGACTCTCCGGGACGGCTTCTCACAGAGCTACCTCACCGATCGGCAGCAAATTGCCGATCGCTTCTCGCAGTACTCAGACAAAGAGCAGCTCGATCTAATGAAAGTGCTCTTACATAAAATGTGTCACTACCAACATGGAGTCATCGACAGTATACTTCAACCTATTTTAAAACGGGATTTCATTAAATTATTACCCTGTACGTGCTTTTTGGCACTTGTACGTGAACGTTAAGATTCGGAATTTCAGCTAATATTGCGGAAACAGTACTGCAGTATCTGGACTACACCTCACTGTGCGCCTGTGAACAAGTCAGTCACCAGTGGCGGAGAATAATTGCTCAGGGAAAGCTGTGGAAGAAGCTCATTGAGCGAAAGGTCGCTGCCGATCCGTTGTGGAGAGGACTGGGCCAGAAGCGTGGATGGTATGCAAAGACTGTTGATTCAAACACATTAATAGATTTTTATAAGTGGTCTCAAAAGATAGCTTATACTTGAAGAATTCACCATATAAAATGAGGCCGCACTACCCCTACCCAAAAGTCCTATTTTAAAACCCCTATCCTTATGGGAACAACTCGTAGACAATTCTCCAAAGATGGTTGGCAATTGTACAATTCGCCATACATCACGACGCCGCACTATCCCTACCCAAATGTCCTACTTTAAAACCCATACCCGTATTGAAAAGAATTGTAGAATTCCCACTTAAAGATCGCTACCTTATAGGTATTCATCTAAACCACTTTAGGGACAGATATCTGTTCGTAAACAGCGAGAAGGCCTTACAGCTCATAGAAGCAGCCCTGTCTGTGACACCATCCTTACGACAAAGGTTTTCCGTCGGCAAAATACCCGCCGAGTACCTCGAGTCACCAAATGACTGGCACGTCCACAGATGGTATAGGCATCTGTATCCGGACATTGAAAAGGATATAGAGAAGATAGAAGAAAACTGGCGAAATGGCCGGCATAAGCTTCAGAGAATCAATTGTCACTCGGAGAACAGCAAAGGTATTCAAGTGTGAACCAGCAGCAAGCTATTGCTAAATTCTAGGAGTGTATTGCCTACAATACGACGATAACAAAATCATTTCTGGCCTTCGGGATAACACCATAAAGATTTGGAACAACAAAAACATGGAACTTAAACAGGTGCTCACAGGGCACTCAGGTTCGGTGCTGTGTTTACAGTACGACGATCACGTCATTGCAAGTGGGAGCAGCGATGCAACCGTTAGGTTGGTTGGTCGACTTGCAAGGATCTAGCGTAATTTTCCCCTTACTTCTTCAGAATATGGGATGTTGAAACCGGTGAGCAGCTTAACACCCTAATCCACCACGGAGAAGCTGTTCTGCATTTGCGATTCCAGAATGGCATGATGGTTACCTGTTCAAAAGATAGAACAATTGCCGTATGGGATATGGTATCCCCACAGGAGATCAACCTTCGAAGGACTTTGATCGGCCACAGAGCAGCAGTGAACGTTGTCGACTTCGATCAACGCTACATCGTTTCCGCTAGCGGTGATCGAACAATTAAGGTAACGCCACTGGAACCACCTCTCCTCCTGACGTTTCCCAAGCGGCATTATATTCCTAATACCACCTATCCGAATTTCTTGGGACATTTTCTTGGCGGCATATGAGGGTCTTGGAAAAGCGCAGTTCTTATAAAGAACAAAAGAATTCAGGAAGCAATTTGCTTCGGACCATTCAAGTACGGAGCATCTTTCTATACATTAAAGAATTACTGAGGGTTTCCCGTTCTCCTGGAGAAAGGAAAACGCAAATTGGAGAATTTGCCCACTTTTGATGACAAAGAGAATCTACTGTTGAAGGATTCTCTTTTTATATCCTTATTCACGCTTCAAATCTGAATCTGAGTTTTCCTATAAATATATTTATTAAAGTACAGTCTAGTTCCATAATCGGAATACTTCAGAAAACTCTTGGTCATTCCCCTTCAGAACTTTTCTCACCGCAAGGCGTTTTTGCCAGGTTCCTAACAGGGTGGTAGGTAACATTTTTCTCCTTCATTATTTTGTAGCACCCTCAAAGTACTTGATCCCAGGTGGTCAACATCAACTAACAACAGTGTTTTAAAGGTTTGGAACGCATCGAACTGCGAATTTGTCAGGACACTTAACGGCCACAGAAGAGGCATAGCCTGTCTCCAGTACCGGGATGGTCTCATCGTGTCAGGATCCAGCGACAACACTATCCGACTTTGGGACATTAACTACGGCACATGCCTTCGTGTACTTGAAGGGCACGACGAACTTGTCCGCTGCATCAGATTTGACTCCAAAAGGATCGTCTCTGGCGCCTACGACGGGTAAGTATCCACATCAATATAGTAGAAAATCTTTACGATTAAGGAAAATCAAGATTTGGGATCTGAAAGCAGCTCTCGACCCCCGCTCGACACAGGCCGCAATATGTTTGAAGACCTTAGTGGTGAGCGCGCTACATTACTCCTAACCTACAGTTATAGCCTTTACAGGAGCACACTGGACGAGTTTTCCGTTTGCAGTTTGACGAGTTCCAGATCGTCAGTAGTTCCCACGACGACACCATCTTAATATGGGACTTCCTGAACGCTACAGACGAAAGTAGCTTTGGCCACACCTAGAGCAACCTAATTTCAGCATTTTAGACGCCCATCTTCCGAATGGCCACCCGCCAAGGCCAGCTATTGCGGAAGACGAAGGCGCAGATGCCGTGGCGATAGATCCGCCTGCGGGCAATATGAATGACGAAGATGAAGACGATGACCACGATCCTCAGGGGGTTGTACAGATTGACGATTGATGTTCGTTGTTATTTATTTCATTTTTGACATTCTCCTTGTTGTATATTTTTGTAACTGATGTGATCCAAGCGTCCTGAATGAAGATTCGAAAGTTGAAATTATTCTTGTAGAAACAACCCGACTAAGGGCTTTATTGGTTGATTGGAAAGAGCTTTATTGGTGAAAGAAAAATTCAACTCCACGCAAATCCGTACGTTACTTCCGAGTCCGTCAGTAATCCGTCTTCAGAGACGTTTCCGAAAACATCGGTAATGATCAGGGTAATGACAATCGCGTTGACAAGTGAAATCGGATTTCTCACGCGCCAACCTGACCTATTTGATACCAGACGTCCGCGTCCGAAGAGTCGGATGATTGTATTGCGTCTCCTGTACTGCGTAACACAGACAACAAACAAACTGTCGGATAAGATATATGATGCCGCGATGATGGTAAGGCCGATCGTTCCACACAACAATGGGCGCAAATTAAGATAATCGAACAAATTAGGCCGTGAACCGTCAGTCAACTGTAATTTCCGAATTACATGTCGGCGTGGCATCGGATTTCGCTCATCTCATTTTCCTTTCGGTTTCGCCGTTGACAGGTAGTTGTTTTTGGCGGCTTCAGTTGTACTGCTATCTCGCCGTTGAGAGTTCTGTGTGTGCTTAGCCAACTATTTTAGACGTGCTACATTATGTATGTTATCCCCGAAATCGTCTTGTTGCTAGCGGCTTGCAAGAACGTGTTAGCTAGGACAGAAGAGACTCTGTCCGTGGATAACCAGCCTGGGGCAAAATACTTCAATGGAAAAGCGTTGGTAATCCCTATAGAGGACGATCCTACCATGAAGCTGTTGCAACGATGGCACGACCAAGCTTTCAGTGGCCTTTTTTCTGCTTTTGCTGAACAAAGGTTTGTCATTTAAGTGAACTTCTTGAACGCTTGTACAATATCCAGTCCAAGAAAAGGTACTCTGAAATCACCGGAGTTTCGTTTTCACGATGATTACTGTAGCCACACAAGTGTAGGCAAAAGATGTAGTGGTTGATTTGTTTCGCCATCTTGGGCCATTTCTGATATTTTCTTTCTTTTCTCCCCTGTCGATAGATTGATCATGAGTGGTTTCACTTATTTCCCTTTTTATTTCTTACAGTACCACTTTCGTGAACCCACATTCTTGTGACTTACCTCTGCGTGGTTGTTTCAGACTGCATCGTTTGTCCAACGAAGACAAAAGAAAAATAGAAGAGTGTTCCGCGAAAGCGGCAGAACCGACGGCTCACGCGAAGTGTGTCGTTCAGCTACTGGATGCTGAGCGTAAGAAACGTAAGACGAAGAAAGGGAAGAAGAAGGTACGGAGAACAGGTAGCATTCTAGCTCTAACTGCTGATTCACTAAATACATCTGATCCAGGAAAAGATGGACTGAAGAAAAAAACTATAAACTATGTTAGGTCACGAACAGTGCGCAAGCTCCTGAAGTATGAGGAGTTGCGGAAGGATAACGAGAAGAAGCCAATGCTCAAGATGTTGTCAAGGAGCAAAGCGATGGCAGATCATTGGGTTGGCGGGTTCAAGCTGCAGCGAACAAAAAGAGCAATTCTCCATAAAGCTAATTACACGCTAAAATCAGAAGATGAGGATCGGACGGCTCTTGGAGTTGTGGCCAAGAATCTCGTCAACATTGTTAGGACCCTAAAGAATAAAAATGAATCCACATCGTAAGTTCTGACCTTTTAACTACGACTATAGCCATTTCTAGTGGTCTCTAGTGGGAAAATAGTGGCTGAATCTATGAACTTAATATAAGAAATTTTAGTTGGTCATCGGCGATCATAAAGCTTCGGGAACGAGCCAAGAAAATTCGATGGGAGAAGGAGTTCGAGAAACGGATTAAGAAGAAGCTGCACATGGAAGATGCAGATGGACAACAATCGGTGGCTCAACACAAAAGAAGAAGGCCCCTACTGCCCAAAAACCTCTCAAGAGCCGGGAAGTTTACAGACCATCCTGAAGAAGACTTGCTCTTTGAAAAGATTGAAGAAGTTGAAAACGATAGCAATGGGTCACCACGAGACAACGCTGTTGATGAAGCCATGGCCTTCATGAGAGAGGGCATAAAGCTCTCTCTAATACTGACAGGTCAAAATGTTAGCGACTTTGATAAGAAAACACTGAAGATTGCCTCTCCACGGATTATGCCGGTAGTTCCTGAAGAACCCGACCCTGACACAGTAAGATAAACTCTAGTAACAAGCTATACAGGATATGCATTCCAGATCAATGTCCTTTCGCCGTCACTGTTTGGATTGCACAACGAAGGCGAGGGAATTGAGGATATGACCAGTATCACCAAGCTGTTAAAAATACTTCCTAATAAGGATCAAGAAGATTGGTTAAATCTTATTGTAGAAGCATCAGGAGTGTCCGATCAAGTAGAGAAGATAGATGTAGGTCTTTTGCAGAAATCACTTTGTCAAGAATCATATTTTATGCCATTAATTATATACTTGTAGACGCTCGATGAAAAGAATAAGGAAAAAGTAAAAAACGAAACGAATATAAACGGCAGACCGCTTTACTTCACAAAAGAAAATGTGACCGAGATGTATGGAGAATGGGAAACTCGAAAGATCGACGTCCATGACCAGCTTATCCGGAGTTTATCAGCAGATCAGGTACGGTTTCCATAGTAATATTTATCAAGTTCGGCTCTGTTAGCGAAAGAGGGCCCAATGAAAATAACCAGGACCCATCTTTCGCTAATAGAGCCTCAAGTTCCTTGCAGCTCAACAAGATGAATGAGACCGGTTACGCCTTTATGAGCAAGGATCAGATGTATCTACTCTATGGCCCAAGTTCCCCGTACAACAGCTCCGAAACTCTGAACCGTCTGACGTCCATAGAGGGGAACATCACCGACGAACATATCGAACGAGATCTACGATTAGTGGCTGAAATGAAGAACTTCAATCTTAGGAAGAAGGACATTGTTCTCTCGCCTATTATCAGCACTCCCTTAGTCTTCGCCGGTGCGTTAATGTCGCAGCCAATCGTCCTTTCGCCCGTGGTACTGTCGCCCGCTGTCCTATCGCCTGCTGCGCTTGGACCCGTTGTTCTCTCTCCATGGGTCTTTGTTCCTGTCATTTTGTCTCCTCGTATCCTGTCCCCCTTGATTGTGAATCCACTGATCTTCTCACCCATTGTCCTCTCTCCTCTTGCGTTACATCCCTTAATCCTAGCTCCTGGTGTTTTTAACCCTCTGGTCCTTTCTCCTTTGGTCCTTTCGCCATTTATCCTCTCTCCTCAAGTATTCACACCCCTTATTTTGTCTCCCATGTGCTTGAATCCACTTATTCTGAATCCGGCCGTTGGAGGGCCCTTAGTCCTTAGTCCATTTGTCCTATCACCTCTAATTGTATCACCACAGGCGCTCTTCGCTGTCGTTCTAAGTCCGTATGCGTTGTCGCCTTTAATTGAGAGCAAGCTTATCCTTAGTGCTGTGGTGCTGTCGCCCAGCTGGTTAAGTTAATAGGGGTAATAAATTTATTGTTCAATGCCGAAATTCTAAAGTGATTCAAGCAGAGTAAGGTGTGGATTATGTCAGTTACGATCATTTTATTAAAGTTTTGTTTATTAAGATCAACTGTCATAGCGTGTAAAGTTACCATTTCGACAGAATTCTTCAACTTCTCATCATCATGTTGAGTCATAAGCCATCGTAAGGGGATCAGCACGTGACATCTTTAAACCAAACACCTGGTATCTTCCATGTGAAGTGGTTGAAGTTCATCTTCAAGCAGCGTACCTTGCCTCTTGCGCGCCTGTTTGAAACTGTATTCTCCGGCAACTTCAGATCATCGTCAAGAATAGCCTAAAACGGTGCTAACACAATCACTGTTGTTACACGTACGTTACGAAATGGTACTGTAGCTTGTGGCTGCCAGTCGACAAAGTTCAATTGGTGGGCCGAAGCCGTAAATAGTACAAGGTAGAACAGGAACAGTGACTGTGGAAGCATGAGGCCAAACAAATGGCAACTAAGCAAGTGACATTCTTTTCAAACGCGAACGGCAAAGGTCCTGCTTACGTTCTAATCCCGTAGTCCGTGGCAAAAAAAGGATAAAAGGAAAGCTCATTATCCGGTGGTTCACCGTTGACCTCATTTACGATTCGTTTGTTGTTCGTTTTTTGCTCACAAAGAATAAGTGAGTCAGGTTCTGTCGACAATCAAGTCTTTAGTCAAGTCAGAACAATCTAATTCCTCGTTTTTTCCTAATTCCTAATAAAAGGACTCATTGCTGACGAGGAGCTTTTCAAAACATTAGTTGACCTCATTTACGATTTGTTTGTTGTTTGCAATCATTTGAATTTTTGTTGAATTCTTAATTATAAAAAACTATTCAAACTTCTTAGAACATACATAGTAATTGAAACGTACGCTATGCATGCTCCACTTGGTTCTGCACAGAACAAACCAGGCTTTCGTCGTCATTTACCACTGATTCCCGCTGTTTCTTTCTTTCAATTCTCATTGCAACAACAGAGGAGCTTCCAAACAGACGGGTGTTCGCTTAGAACAGATATTTATACAATACATGCTACTTCAGTTGTAAAGTTCTATCCGCATAAATAAAAGGATAGCCAAACATCTCATAATCGTCGAAGTAAATGCTGTGAAGGCGTCGGCGAAGTTCGCTGCTGCTGGTGATGATGTCATGGTAGAAATCAAATTCACTATGATTTTTTTTATACGAAGTACTGTAATCCATAATGGTCGACACGTGGTTATCAGGGACCCCAGCCGTTTGTAAAAGTTCAGGTAAGCCTTGAAGCGTTTCCCGCGGTACTAATTTGTAGCACCAACGATACGTTCCAAAAGAACAGTGCCTAAATTAGACATGGAGCGTTGATACACGTATGTAGAGATATAGTCGGATGCCAGTTTAAACGCCCCTCAGGCATCGCATTTCACTGGTCCCGACGCGAAAATTTGGCGGAGCCTGGTGGCGCCTGGAAAAACAGCAGAATTCTCGGTGAGTTCTTGTCGCTTCTG
>JADLIF010001018.1:0-31612 GCA_016648015.1 Steinernema khuongi | reverse complement strand
AGCTACGATGAAGTCCGCCATCGTCTTCTTCCTTGTTGTGCTCATCCTCGCCGACGCCTGCCAGCCAATAGCAAACAGTGAGTTGTTTGGAATGTGGCTTTTGATTTTATGCCTTCAGATCCTCCTGGTGCTGCTGCCCCTGGAGCCGACGGTGCCGCTCCCGGTGCTGACGGTGCTGCTCCTGGAGCTGATGGTGCCGCTCCTGGTGCCGACGGTGCTGCTCCTGGTGCTGACGGTGCTGCCCCTGGTGCTGACGGTGCTGCTCCTGGTGCCGACGGTGCTGCCCCTGGTGCTGACGGTGCTGCTCCTGGAGCGAAGTAAAGAAGAAGCCGTGAACGCTCGCACCGAGCGCTATGCGAAGGTGTCTTGTCTGTATATTCTGTCGCCTCTTGTCACGCCTAAGTATTTGTGCTTTATTAATCAGTAAATCTTTGCAACAACATAAGTAAAAGTAGTTCGGTTTGGTACATATGTATGTGTTGAGCGATGGTTTGTTTACACTCTGGTTATGCTTTCTTTTGCATGCACGAGACAAACAATATAGAGAAAAGCAATCTGATTGCGAGAACAGTCTTTCTCACGTGGACGGTCTTTTGATTTTATGCCTTCAGATGGCGAAGGGAATGGCGAGACTCAGGACGGTGGCAACGATGACAACGGTGCTCCTCCACCCGGAGCGAAGTAAGAAAAAGTAACAGCCGTGAAAGCTCACGTCGGGCGCTTCAAGAAGGTTGCTTGTCTGTATATCCTGTTTCACCACTGCTACACAAACACTGCTCCATTTATCGGTAAATCATCTTAAGTTTGTGTTTAGGCGCGAACGATATCAGTTTTTCGCAAGATTGAGGTAGATTCACCGAGCTCAGGGATGAATTCTGTTATTTAATGTATTGACAAGCAAACACCCTCCGTATTAGGTGCGAAAAAACAAAAGAATCTTTAGAATTAAAACCTGATTGGAATAAAAGGCCTTAAATTATAGCGTCACATTATAGTAGCATCAAAGCGGCCAAACCCCATATGCTAACATGGTTGTTTCACAAGAAGCCCCCGTCCCCTTAAGACACGAATTTATCAAATGGACAACTGATAGTACACAGTACGCGAGAAGTCTACTTCCTCTCCTTCTTCCCCTCCCAAGCATCACTTTATCACAAATCACAACACGACAAGCACGGACTAAATGCTAAACAGAACGATCACCGGGAAGTCAGAGGATTGAACACGCTTTCGACCGCTGATTTCTGGTGTCGTGCCTGAAGTCGTGATCGCGGGCCTTTGTGTACTGCTCGTCTTTGTGCTGCTTCTTCTTCTTGTCCTTGGCCTCCTTCTTCTCCTTCTCGGCCTTCTCCTTCTTGTCGCCTTTCTTCTCCTTCTTGTCCTTGGTGCTCTTCTTCTTTTCTTCCGTTTTCCTCCCCTTCAGTGCCATCTGCTGCTGGCGGTAGACCTCTAGCAACTCTTCTTCCGCGGAAGAAGAGCCCCGGCGATGTTGGACCTAGAAGAGCGAAGAGTTAGGCATTCAGAGGACAACGTTGGAGAAGGCTGTGCGTAGGACTCAGAAGGTTGTGACCAGAGCCTTTTGGGCACTCACTCGGCATAACTGGCTATGACCGTGGTCACGACCTCATGATTGGCTATCTAAGATATTTCCTGATTACGGTACTGTAGCATCTTACCATCTTTTGGGTTGGGAGCTCATTCATCCATTCAGGACGTTCGGATTCCATGTGCTTCTGTTTACCTACGTTCTTCCACCCCTTCACCTTGTTTGAAAACGAGCCTACAGCCGCCATCTGGAAAAAAGCATCATTCCCAGCTTTTACACCAAGGACGGGATAAGTTTTTTGTCCTAGATTCTAGCAAAGGTTGACAGAAGCAATTCCGGCTACAGTTTCTTTGTTCAAGGTATAATACATACGACGTAGCCTATACAAGCCAATTCGAATCTTCTTAGTTTTCTTCTTTTTCAGAGTGAGTTTCTTTTTTGTCGTTAGTTAATAAAGTCAAAGATGCTAATACAAAAACACAGCTCGAAAGATGGCCACGCAGTTATACTATCCAACTCATCGGGTTCTATAGTCCATAGATCGTGAGCAATAAACTAACGGAATATCGCACAAGTTGGTTCCTTTGCAATTCTTCCTCGTTGAAAGTTCATTAAAATTCATCGGAAGCATTACCATAGTCCTGCTCTCGATGAAGTCAGTGCTTTCGAGAGATCGTTTCCATTAGGCAAACGAAACGAAAAGTGATTCTAGTGGACGGCTTGCCTAACTGGATGCAGTAGTTGAGAATTCGTGACATAATGATATTAGGATAACGGAACACTGCTAATAATTAGGTAAATAGGCATGCTAATAGGTAAAAGAAAGGACGTCTTATCCAGAAATACCGCTGCTGACACATTCTATCTGCGCTCATTTCCTCGCAAAACCTGTTTGGGACATGTTATAGTAACTGCATCTTAGAAACATAGGCCTTTCAAGCCTACTTGATCCAAATATGCTCCATGTTTGCGTTTTGGCCCTCTCTAGATTTCTAATGTTCTTTTGAATCTTTGGATTCTACAGTCAGGATAAACTCCACAGTATCTGTGGACACCGTCCCCATCACTCGGCACTTCTCAGCATAGTTAGCCACGTACCTCCCAGATCTCTTTCTTCTTCGGCGACGGCTCCTTCTGCGGCGGAGGCGTCTTGGGCCCCCGCTTCGGACTGTTGTGGGCAGAGCCAGCGGCAGCGGCAAGATCGGCTGCCACCTTGTCCACCGTGCTGTTCGTCTTCTTGACGGGCGAATTGTAGACCTGCTGCTTGATCTTCTCCACCTGTGCGGCGATGTCCGAGTGGTGGCTACCGGCACTCTTGAGCGAAAACGCTGAAGTTCCTGTTGCCGCTCACCCAGCCTACGCATGTCGCACTTACTTGAGTCGCTCTTCTCGAAGATCTTGCCCGGAGGGTGACCCTTCATGACCAACGGCTCGCCGTCGATACCGTTCTCTGCGGCTGCCGCTGCGGCCGCATTGGCGGCGGCCTCTTTCGCCGCTACCTCGTACACTCCCATGCCATAGTTGCGCTTGCTGAAGCCGACGTCGGCCATGGTCCTGGAAAACGAGGAATATGAGATGGAGGCAGAGAGCAGTGATTTAATACGGCACCGGGACGAAAACAACGAATGCCGAGGGGAAGTCGCCGCCGGACGGAGCGCGGCAATTAGCGCATGGGATACTGTCGGCGGACGTGAGTCAATTGATTTCCGGACGACCGATGGTTCATGGGCAGATGTGTTTTCACATTTATTTGGAAAATCGGAAGACGTCGGCTACGTGTGACGCTATCGAAGGGGATACGCGCCGTGTAGGGTCCTAAAATATCAGAGCGAAGCTGTTATGCCTTAGCTGGTGTCCAACAGCGTCTAATAGGGTTCTTGGAGCGTGTGGAATGGAAGCTCTTATGAGGAGCGTATAGGAAAAAACAAGGGTAGCATGCGTCCAAGTGTATAGAAGGGATCCAGAGCTTATGCAGAAACGAGTATACAGTACTGGACAAGGACTTATAAAGTCCCACTGATTTCTGCTAATGGAAATCTAGATATACGGTAATCTCTAAATCTTGTTTACTTCATATCTGGTTCACTGAACCAGATGCAAGTTCTGGTCATTCAGGCCAGGAAAGGCCAGCAAAAGTGCCCTGGAACGATCTGGTCTCTGTCTTTGTGATTCAATCAAATGCATCTTTAGCACCACTATATAGTGCTTCTAAGAAAAACGACAGAAACGTGAGCCAACTCTCTAATCCCCTCCGATCCTGTTATCTCCCGAGCAGCGCGACTTAAACTTTCACTCCTATCAAATCACAAACACTTCGCTTCTTATCAACTGCCTTGGCCTGTTGATCATTTTATGGACGCCTGCACTCAACGGCTACGAATGCTTCTCACCATCTCACCTTTTCCTTCATCTGAATATCCAAGAGCTTCATATAAGCACTATGCTCGTTCTATCCAAATACCTATGTGTGCTTTATCTGTTTCTCACTGCGGTTTTATGAACCTTATTAGGATGTCAACAAAAGCTCAAGTGGTTTCACCATGCAGGGTGAGCATTTGAACCATCCGTCCTGTTTACTCATAACTTTCACTGTGTCCTGCCGCACAATCACATCATAATCGATTACAACGACGTCCGGTTCTTCATATGACTCCCATATATATTTCCTCCCGAGCGAAGAATACATACATAAGCGTGTGAAGTGCTCAAATATGCCTCTTCATTCAGAACAGAAGCAATGATATTCGAATTCCTGATAGGGCTCGCCATCCTTCTTATTTCTTTATTCAAGTAACAATCCGTCCTGTCCACATATTTCACAAAATGCGCTCAGGTACTTCAAAAGGCAGAGCAACTATTGGAAGGACCGCGGGGTCGAAGGTCCTAATCCAATTCCTTTCTTCGGAAACCTGCTTTCGGGTCTTACCAGTGGCAGTCGTAATCCCATCCTTCAGATTTACGATTGGACCAAGAAATATGGTCAGTTACTAAGGCTTCTGGAGGCTGATAAGCACACATTAAGGGAAGGTATACGGTATTCAACAAGGTTCGCGGAATGTCCTCATTGTGAGTGATGTGATCATGCTCCAGGAAGTTTTCTTGAGGAAATTCGAACTTTTTCATAGGAGAAAAGTAAGTTTGAAATGAAGAAATAAAAAGGATTTGCATCGGCCGGGAATCCAACCCGGGCCGCCCGCGTGGCAGGCGAGCATTCTACCACTGAACCACCGATGCTTGGGGAAATCCCTTCCCAGTCCAGTCATAACCTACCATCCACATCACAATGGTAGCTTTCCTTAATTGTAGCTCTATTCTTTTGCATCGGATAACGAAGAATTAGACTACTTGGACCTCTTCCACGCCGACGGCGCCAGATGGCAACGTTTTCGAAGTTTTTGCAACCCCGTGTTTACAACTCGCAACTTAAAAAATGTAGCATAATCCATTTTATCCTCTGCTGAGTGGGCTCTATCTTCTAGATCTTGCCTACAGTAGTCCACTCAACGCAGGTTATGATCAATCTCTTGGAAGAGAACGTTGGTTCGGGAGAGTTCTTCGACATCCACAAGTAGATTTTCTTTGGTCGGGCTGTATCTACTCTGCTTTAGGCATTTTCAAAAACTCACTCTCGACATACTCTCTCGGCTAGCGCTTGGACAGAAAGAATGCCAGCAGTCCCACAACAAGAACATGAAAAAGGTCACCGATGCGCTGAAAGGAACGCCAAGCACTGTATTTCATATCGCAGGGTGTGTATTTCCGTTTCTTGGACCAACTCTACGGAAGATCAGAATTGCCCGGGATCCAACCAAAGAATTGCTGCTTCAGTTAAATGAAACAGTGAAGCTCAGGGAAGAGCAATACGTAAGTACAGAGACTTCCAGACGTTCCTATGTTGATATAAAAACCAAGAATTCCTTTGGAACGTTAAAGTCTGCGACCTTCTAACTTTCCTTTAGGCACAAGGAGAACAGAAAGAGTTTGACGAGTTCGGAAGCCTTGGTCAAGATTTCATCGACTTTTTCCTGGAAGCAGAGTCCGACGAAGACCTTGACCTGCAAGGAAGAGACTTTAAGAAGTCCGGGCTGAAGGTCACCAAGAAGCTATCTACAAAAGAGATCGCTTTTCAGTGCCTATCGTTCTTGATTGGCGGCTGTGACAGCACTTCCAGCACGCTAGCCTTCACCGCATATTGTTTGGCTAAGAACCCCGAATCTCAAGCGAGAATCCGCGCTGAAATTGAAGAGGTTTTAGGAGAGGACGAACTCACTTACGAGCACCTGGCAGAGATGGAACTACTGGACTACGCCATTAGAGAGGCCCTGCGACTTTACCCGGTGGCATCTTGGTCAGTTCAGAACGACTCAAGATAGGATTGGGTGTAATTCTAGCACCGACACTCGACAATGCATGCAAACGACGATCGTTGGGAACATGATCATAGAACCTGGAACCTACATCCAAGCGGATGTCTTTGCTGTCCACCGTGACAAGGACCTCTGGGGCGACGATGCCGAAGAATACAATCTTAACAGATGGGAGTTCGAGATGGCTCACCAAGCTACTTGGCTTTCGTTTGGGATTGGACCAAGAATGGTAGGTTTTTTTGGAATGGATAGAAGTAGGCACCTACAGAGACAACATCTGCACACTAGAAGGTTTACTGGGTTTTCCTACAAAAGATTCACAGAGCTTCGATGAACATCTGGTGGGTTCTTTTCCCTGTCGCGCAGAAATACAGTCCAGTGACGGCGACGTCCCCCTTCGGCTGCACTTTGGCTATGTAGTTCTGGATCTGCTTGATCTCAGCGGTAGATAAAACTCGCGGGACTGAGCTGAAGTCGTAGAGAACGCGATTCTAAACAGAGAAAGGGTTTGGGGGATCGCAGAGTTTTTGGAGTGGGCCCCAGCTCTATCTCCAGTTGTCTAGACGACGTCTAGACAACTCTGCACCCAAAGTGATTTAGTGTCAGGCAAACTTACTCTCCAGTGAACGACACAGCCGCTGTAGTGGGAACTCTGGGAGAGACGAGCGCCCATGAGCGTAGGGAGGCACAGCAAGGCGAACAGCAAAAGAATTTTTCCCATCACTGAGAGTGG
This sequence comes from Steinernema khuongi, assembly GCA_016648015.1. Lineage (NCBI taxonomy): Eukaryota > Metazoa > Nematoda > Chromadorea > Rhabditida > Steinernematidae > Steinernema > Steinernema khuongi. Next base: position 24,966 of record JADLIF010001018.1, on the reverse strand, counting down.
AAATCACACCTCTTCTCCCGTTCTTATGTCTTCAGAAAAAGTGATAAGCGGTTGCTAAATCAATAATTGCAAACACTATCAGTGTCGACGTGTAGAAGAAGCCTTTGTGCATACAAACTTATAATAACCAACTTGTGTTATTGAAAAAATCACTTTTGTTTCAGTGCGTTGGAATGAGGCTGGCCAGCATGATCGCCAAGGTAGCGCTCGTCAATGTGTTAAGGAACTTCGACATAATCGCGTCTCCGAAGATCGACCAGATGGAGTTGATTGGAGGCTCAGTTCTGCAACCTAGTGCAGTTGTTGTACAGTTGAAGGGCTTAAAATAACCTCTTGTTCGTCCACGAATAGTGCCACAGAGATGAATTAATGACATGTTTGGGGCGAATTTCATGTGGGGGAATGGTGTCACTGATCTACGACCATCGGGCGAACTGATGGCCGATACATGGGTCAATGTAATAGCAGCTCTCCTTGGCTCTTTCAATTCAATGTCTAAACAACCAGTAACGAAAGAGTATCTGGCATATGAAGTATGAAACCCAACGTGATTGTGGGGGTATAGCTCAGGGGTAGAGCGCTCGCTTAGCATGCGAGAGGGCTGGGGTTCGATTCCCCATACCTCCAGTATCCTTTTACTGCAAAATGTCCCAGTTTTTCGGCTTCTCTCATCACCTTCCTTTTTCTGGTAACTTAATATTATAGCTACATACCTATTTACAGTTAAAATACAAGAATAAATACACTCGAGGTTACGATATAAGTGGGCGGCGGTCCTCTTCCATTGAGCCCATTTCGGAGTTGACTGCCGTGTTGGAAATAGAGCGCGGCTCCGAGCCGGGGACGTATTCGCTAAGCACGTCCTCGTCGTCGAGGGTTCCACTTCGTACAGAAGAGCGAAGCTGTTCGTCCCGGATCCACAGTGGGTACATGAGCAGATGAATCGTCCTAAACATCAATATGGTACAAGATGTCTTCAGAAATCATCTCTAAAGTCTACACTGGAGAGGAGACGCCAGTCTAGGCTCTAGACTTGTCTGACTCCATCCGAAAGATAGGTCAAAACTTACAGCTGACCGAAGAGAACGATCAAGTTGAATCCAGCAGCCAAAAGGAAGGTCATCCCCGGCCAGTAGCTGAGGGTTGCGTTGTAGATCGTGTTAAAGATTGGCGTAGCGACGATCGGACACACGGCGATGAGCATTCCAAACAGCGTCAACACTCTTGCCGTTTCCTCCTTTGCCACCATCCTGGGCAGAAATGATCGATACCCCGGACCGATGCATCCGGTCATCATGGAGATTCCGCCGGCGACGAATATCAACTGGGTCGTGTCGGCAAAGGCCAAGATGGAGAACACCAAGGAGCTAGCGAAGACTCCGATCATGATGAGGACGCTGTCTTTGCCGAGGACGGTACATTTAAAGAGAAGCAGCGGGGCGATGACGGTTCCGGTGCAGACGAAGATTTGCTTGAAGATGGCGTACCAGGTGAAGAGCTTATCCGACCAGTTGAAGGGAGCCTTCTTGACCATCAGGATGAGGAGGTTGTTGTCTAAAGAGTGAAGGTTAAGCAATGAAGGAGACCAAAGTACAGAGCCAGGAGCTTGGCAGTATAGAGCCCTCTAAGGACGACGCCCTCATACCGTAACCGTTATGGGGATGAGAGCCGGACGAGCCTTCTCCCCTAAAACGATTACGGTAGTGGGCATTCCCGCGTCTGCACTAGCGTAATTTCAACAGAAGCCCGATAGAAAGAGGAGGCCCAGAGCCCGATTTTCTAACATTGTGCCCATGTCAGCGAAAGTAGATCTAATGTAAACCAGCTTACCTAGCGCCAAAAACTCGACGAAAACAAACACGATCGATAGATTGAGACAGAACCGAGTCCACCCGGGCCTTCTAACTACGACCACCTCCACAAGGTCATAGACGAAGGCTTTGGCCTTCTTCCTGAAGCTGACTGTAGAGCCTGCGGAGCTTAGAACCAGAGTAGTATCGTCGGGATATGGCACTGAAACATAGGTCTGAATACAGAAGCCAGGGAGAGCCTACCGTGATGCGTCTCCCGAACACATAAAAGCGCGTACCCAAAGGTCATGAGAGCCATCAGCGCGGCAGTAGCGAAGGCGTAGATGTAGCCATTGGCATGATCCACAACGTTCTCGACGGCAGGACGAGAGCTCAGCGAGGTCACCATGTCGCCGACCAGTATTCCGATGGATTGAATGGCTGATGCGAAGCAGATCTTGAACGAGATCGTCGACGGCTCCTGAAATGAGCAATGTCAGTCTTCTTGCAACTTCTTCACGAGTGGAAGTCAAGTCCAAACGAAAGTGTTGACTCACCAGCTTATTGCTCATCCGCGTCTCGTCAGCTACGATGGCCAAGGAGGACGAGAACATGGTCGGAATGCCCCCGAGGAGACCTTGCGAGATCTCGGCGACAAACAAGACGTAGTAGATGTTTATCCACGAGTAACTGAGCGAGCTAAACAGGTAGAAGAGGATGTAGAGCAGCAGTCCGAACAGGCTTATGAGGAGAGGCATGCGACGACCGCCAGAGCCGTCCGACCACATCCCGATCAAGGGGGCTGTTATTAAAGTGGGTATGCTGTTGGCGATCTGAAATGGTAACCTTAGCACATGGCATTATAAGACAGTCTTACCACCAACCATATCTTCATCGACGATATGTCTCTCTCCACCGTATCCTGGAACTCCGTGAAGTTCGACAGGTGGGCACATACTGCGGAGGCGTTTCGAGTTCCGCTGATCCATCTCGGCTAGAACAGACAAGACGCTACAGGTAGACAGCAAGACAGACAAACCGCATCGGGGTCGTGCTCGTAGATCTGAGTGCACCGCGCCCAGTAGATGAAGGTGGGACAGTTGGTGAGCACGATGCCAAAGACGACGGAGAACAGGAAGATCGCCGGTTCCACGTTTATGGACAGTCTCTTGAGGAGCGATTTAGACTCGCTGGAGGAGACGGCCGAAGTGGACATCGCCACGTCGTGGTGCGTTCCGGTGACGCCATTAGCTTGGGAAGCTCGTCGAAGTTGGTTCTCTTCGGCGCGATATGTCTGGAATTGGGAGATCAAAACCGATGGCCAAGATGCGTACACTTGAACAATCGTTCACGGCTGTTGGAAATTTAAACAAAGGCATAAAATATTAAAAAAATAATAAACAAAAAACCGCTCGAGTTTTCACATTTCCATCACTTCAGAGAGATATAGATGCACTGTTGAAGGTGAGCAAAACGAGTCCAAATTTCCTGGCATAGCCGAATGTATGAAATTTACGGTTCCTTCTTCTGTCAGAACCGGTGGCAGAGACCAAATAGGACCACTCACGACATTCACTATCAGCACTGAACGGGAAAACAAAATTTCACTGACGTGTACTGCAGAGACGTTCTAGAAACAAGGTGATACTCTCCAGCACACAGACCCAGAAACGCTTCGATTGACAGTAGAAGGCCTGGTGCTTAGAATATGCTGAAGGCTACTACTCAAGGATACCCACAGCTGCTGTAAGGACTATTTGATCCTATAAACAGTGCCATGAATTTTCACTACCCCATGTGGTAGAAGCCTAGTAGAACCGTCTTGAATAAGCATACTTACCCTTGTCTCATCTGTGGCCACCGACATCGAAATCTCCGAATCCAGAGTGGCGGTTTCGACGACCAAATGCCGACGAGCCGTTCCTGGCTGATCCATTGCCCGAGGCGAGCAGCAGATGGTGCAGAACCAAAAGTATCGGTCCACTCGCTGTGGCGCCGCTATCAATAGCCCATATCGGCAGTTGAAACCGCTATCGCGCCCTCTCGCCTCCTCAGCAGTTCAGCTTGCTCAGCAGATCGACAACAATTCGCTGGCTGTTTTCCGAGTGAGCGGGCGAATCAATTCTACGCTCCGTCCTTTCGCGCACTCTCTCCGCACCTGTTGCACTGCGCGTCGTTTGCTCTCCACGCCACACGTGGGCGCGTCCTGTTTGCAGGTTCACGTCACTTCCCCGGCCTATGACACAGACGTTCCAGCAGGAGGAGTGGCACCAATACTTTATTATTATTAAAACTATCGTTGGCTAACAAGGCATCCTTTACAAACAACTCAACAAACAATAAATAATTAAACACCACAACAAGGCAAAGGTAGGCGAGATTGTTTAGAGCTCCTCATGCGGGTTCTCTTCCGCTTCCTCCTCTTCATCATCATCCTTCTCTTCCTCATCATCCTTCTTGGCATCTTCTTCCTCCTTGCGCTTCTTCTCTTCCTCTTCACGCTTCTTGCGCTCCTCCTCATCGTGAGCCTCCTTCTTGGTCTTCTCAGCCTCCTTCAGGAGGTCGAAGGTCTCAGCGGCGTGAGCCTGAGCATCTTCGATGCTGTCGGCAACGAGGATGTTGTCGAAGATCGAGCCAGACTTGACCTGCCAGATATCGACTCCGATGGCTCCCCAGTCGTTGTAGAGGTACAGCTCATCATCGGGAGTGTACTCGGGGTTGTCGATCTCGGGGTGGATCCACTTGCCCTAAAGTCGCAAAATTAGATACAAATCTAAGAAAAGTAGCCGAACCTTGTATTCGGGGTTCTTGATCTGCTTGGGCTTCCATTCTCCCTTGTACTCGGGGTTGTCGATCATGGGGGGTTCCCATTCTCCATCCATATCATCGTCCCAGTCCTCAGGCTTCTTGGCTTCGGGGTCAGGGATGTGCTCGGGCTTCTCCCAATCTTCAGGCTTGGAGTCCTCAGGGTCATCGATGTACTCGCGCTCATCCCAGTCCTCGGGCTTCTTGGCATCGGGGTCCTTGATCTTCTTGGCGGGCAGGAGGTCCCAGTCGGATTCGAGATCACCGCTCTCGACCTTCTCACCATCAATCTGGACTTCGTAGGTGTTGTCGGCGTTCAGGATGAGAGTGTACAGGTGGGTGAGTTCATCGTCCTTGCAGCGGATGTCCTTCTTGATAAGGTGGTTCTTTCCCTTGTAGCTGAAGATAACGTGGACCTTCTTGGTGCCAGGGCCGCAGATATCAGGGCCGAACATGACGTTGTAGGGAGTCTCGCCATGGAAGTCCTTGAGGTCAACATCAGAGGCCATGACCTAAGAAGACAGAAATAAAAAAAACCGTTATTGCCGAAATCATTATACCTTGACGTATCCACCTCCACAGTCGATTCCCTGCTCGTGCTTCACGGTGAACTGGATGACGGTGGTCTTTCCCTTGTTGGAGAACTTCTTGGGGAACTTAGCTCCAATGGAGTAGAACTTGGCATCCTGCGAGGTCTTCAGTCCAGCGTCGCGCTCTTCGTCACCGAAGAACTTGCCGGCGGAGAGTGCGAACTTGCCGTAGTCGCTCTTGTGCTCAGACTGCACCCAGCGCTCGGCATAGTCCTTTCCGAACTCTTCCTTGAAGTAAACTTCGGCGGTGGCAAAGGCCACAACCGCCAATAACAACGCGGCAGTACGCATCTCGATTCAGCACCCGCAGATAAGGTAGATCGACCTGAAAAAAGAGCGAATTTAAGCCACGAAAATCAAGGCTGAGTGCAATTGGGAGCGGATGCAAGCACGACTGATTGGAACTCGACTGATAGACGGGAAGTAGCGGTTTAATACCCAATCGCTAGCTGGAAACGTTCACCACGTTGCTGATGTGGTGAACGCAGCCCTTGCCAGCACAGCAAGAGGGCGGAGCGCTTATGCCGTGAGGGCACTCGCTGATTGGTCCACGTCAGCAAGCGGCCAATCGCACAAGAACACACACGACTGCGCCGCGTCGCGTGCAGTTCGTCGCACTGACCCGTAATTTTCGATAAGCGGCGCGCGATCAGACACGTACAAAATAGGAAATACAGCAAAATTTAAATTTTAATGTAAGCTTGAAATAAAAACGAACAAGTCCCTCAACAAAAGCAAGCGGATCGGGAGACAACAAAACCAAGACAGATCGGAACCTAGCGAACGGCACTGACCAAGAGCGCGCACACAGCGAGCAAGCATCCATCGAGCTATCGACGAGAGTGATTGGAGTGACTGGCGATTAGCAACGGATATCGGTTTTAGGCCTTCCACGTCATTTGTCTGGTCTCACACGTCTACAAAACATTAAAGCTCGTGCGATCGGTGCGAGATGTTGCGTTTCTGTCTACATCCAAGGTTCGCGAATGTTCCATGAGCAGGAAATCTCACACATTCGCTGCGCCTTCACACGATTCTTGCGAGTCTCCGCATTAAAACTTGAAGCTCCACCAATGCAAATCCGAGAAGCCCCGTTTCCTGTGAATTCACAACAAGGGATGCCTCCTCTAGCATGCGCTGTGTTTCTGTGAAGCGAGTGCTCGTATATTATACAGGAAAGCTGGAGATGAAGTAGGCCAGGAGTGTTATGGCCAGATGTCTCTTGTTTGTTTTCTTTCCTTGCTTGATACGGATACGGGGTTGATACGCTCATGTTTACTCTGTAAATTGACCGGCGATTAGGACGACGCTGCGACGACGTTGGTTTACGATCAATTTTAGAAGTGGGCATGCAGTCGAAGGGAACTAGGCGCCTTTCAATTCAGATTCGTCGTCAAGAAGGATTCGAACTAAAATTAAGGAACATACTTCACAGCATAATTCAAGCAGGATTTATTGCATTTTTATGGAGGGCGTTACGATGTGGTCGTCGTCGTTCGTATGTTGCTTAATGGATCTGTGAACTTTACAGTCAAGTATGTCCACTCTTGCTGACTTGCTCGGAGGTGTGGAATAGGTGTCATCGAGTGTGATATATATTTGTGTGTTCGAGGATGATGTATGTTAATGGTCGATGTGAAAACACTCACGGGACCTATAAACAAGCGGAGTGGACAGAACAATGGCTCGCTGCGATGCAGTGCTCTTGGCACTTTATGCTTGAGTTGCCTTGATATCTCCTTGCAGTCTCTCTTGCTTTCCTTACTGAAAGGACTTGTTTCAAAGACACCAATCGAAGCGGAGCAAGGTGCAGACTATATGAAAGAGACATTTCCAGAAAGACAGCGAAGTGCAAAGTGTCACCGATTGCACCAGGAAGGCCGCTTGGAAGGTGTGAAGATGGAGAAGAAACGGTAGGTCGTCCTCCTCTTCATCGTTGGTCTCTTGGCAAAGTAAGAGCATTTTACTTTATCTCCAGCATCTTACTCTATTGATTATCGCACCGCCCTGACCCCCTTGCTGCAGATTTCAATGACGGTCGTTATGATTGGATAGCGTCATTGTTACTTCCTCGAAGTTTACACTGTCCTGCGTGGAGGGAAGTACGACCTTTTGTATCTGTCATCGGACTTCTTACATAATCGAGCGATTCCATCAAACGTGCGCCTGCCCTTGAACCCTCTGAGATGCCGCTACACCTTGATATGCTTTATTAAAAACCAGTGACAGCAGTACGAGATCAACAACATTGAGAAACTAGGTCAATTTACATACACGTATAAAACGACGCCGTTCTTTTTCACCGCTGCAAAGGGGGCGACGGCTTCACGCTGATCTTCTTTTGCTGGTACTGATATTTGCTGGAGGGGAGAAGCTCGCACAGGCTCACGCCGGAACTACTTCGCTGACGGACGCCCGTATTGTTTCGTCGTGGCGCGTCGTATATGATGCATATCAAATAGATTGCGTTCATGGCGAACTGAAAATGAACTTTGAGTACTCGTGTCTGTGTACCAGGAGACCTACTTGAGCAAAGTAGAGAATATGACTGATCTCCTCGATGACTCCTAAGACGAAGGGGAACTCTTCTTCTGTGGAGAGATTGAAGTACAGACGAAGAACGTAGTTGGGTAAGTTCATGGTCAGGTCGATTACGGTAATGAAGAGACATCGACGAATGATGCGGATCTGCTGCATGCTTTTTCGGGTGCGCCTAGAAGTAGGAACGTTCAAGTGGAAGCGATTCTGTGATTCAAAGAGGAGGGCTTGGAAGATATGTTTTGTACAACTTCTTGGAAAGATGGCTCAGACTCATCTCTGCTTGAAACTTACATTGCTTTAGACGCAATCACTTTTTTCGAATCCCAATTGTTACTGCTCCCTTGCGCTTCTTCACTGCTCTTTTTCCTGTCCGACTCATTCATGGACATCTCCTCCATGCTGCTAGGTTTGTTTGCAGCTTGCAGAGACGGCCTCGAGCCGGCTGGAGCTCGTAAATCGGTCGCGAGAGTCGGCTTCCACCATTCGGATCGGAAACAAACCGCCTAAAGCGTTGTTTTTCAACATCAAATTCATGCTGATTAGCCAAACGAACCTTCGAGTCGAGGACGATGATGGCCCCAACGGGGATGAAGTAGCTCCATAAAATCTCAATCAGTTGGAGTGTTTTGCCCCGTTCTGCGGGCATCATTTCGCCGCAGCCTTTAATCTCCGGAATGTACGAAACACTATAGAGGATCCACGACTCAAACGTGACGCACATGACGGCGATAAAAATCTGCAAAATAACGGGTTAGTTTTGGAGAAGCATAGAGCGCGTTCTTACAATTCCCAGCAGGGGTTCTCGGCTCATCTTGAGATGGGCGTACGGTCGGTAGACGGCGACGTAGCGGATTGCGGAGAGAATGAGCCAGCACCAAACACTGAAGGCGCTTGAAGCGTGGATAACGAAAAGGTCGACCTGAATGAGTGAAGCCGTGAGAACTAAAGGTCTAGAACATCATAGGGTCGTTCTTAGCGCCAATGTTGGAGAGACGCATGACCTAATTTGTGATTGCCACTTACCTTACACATAAGGTCCATAACAAGCCTTGAGCTGACTCCCATATACTGGGTGCAGAGCATAATAAATAGTGCCAGAAGGCTAAGGGTATCTGCAGCCGCCATGACGCATAGCAGTTGCAGGGAGATCCTCGTAGCGGGTCCCTGGCGTTTACTAAAAATACACCCTCAAGCCTCCAATAAGACCTAACTCCTTTACCTCGTATACTTCCGCCTGAAGAAGACAGCGACATTGAGCAGTATTCCCACGGAACAAATAATGTACAGAAATATCCTTAATGGCGAGGGAGAGCGTGCCTCGTGGGACAGCGAGAGTTCCTCACTAACGTTCATCGAGTGACCTCCGCTCATAGCATTCGAAGGCGACTAACAATCTGAAGAAGTTTGTCATTAAGGCGGGGAATAAGTAGGTTTAGCGAGGAAACGCCACAAGGACACGGCTATAAACAACGTAACAAATCGCATTGTGGAAGTGACGACAGAGTTGGTGACGGATCTCAAGGCGAGTGGGAGGCAATGCAATGTAAGCCAATAGGGTGTGCACTTGAAGAAATGGTTCCCGGAAGAAAATAACAAAGAAACAACAAGGAAGGAATATTAATGAAGTACTCGTAAGCAGGCCTTATATATAATGTATATGCATTGCGAGCCTTGGAACGAAAGGGTAAAGTAACTTTGCTACCAGAAGCTAGCCTTGATCGACAACAGTGTTCTTTGGTCCCCGCTGAGAAACAGATCAAAATAGAACGCAAATTGGGGGCTGCTGAAGGGAAGGCTGTGTGACAGTGTCGTCACCCTTTTAAAATGGAAAAAAATAAATAAATAACAAGAAAAAAGAGGCGTTTTTTATGTCACGTGGCGAACGGGTAGGACTAGCCTAGTGAACAGAATAACGCATTCATGTTGAGAGCGCATTATTGTGTGTTCTTGTGGACTTTAGCCGGTTTATCTCCAGAACTACTTACTCATGACTTGTGACTCAGTTTTGTAATCTAAAGGATACAATGTAGTACAAAAAAATTGGGTACATTTCGTGAATCTAACCATCCATGTACCCCCTATGTTTTATATCTCGAATACAAACAAAAGAATCCGCTGTTTGAGTGACGAAGAAACGAGAATCTTAATCAAAATCTTCATTAAGACCAGTTTATGCCCACACTGAGCAATGTTTAGCACACTTTAGACGAATAGTGCAGACCGAGATGGGATGGAACGTGCTTCTTCTTATGTGGAAAATCCGGAAGTTTGCTTTAATAAGAAACGCTACTGCTTGATATGATTCAGCCGGGAATATTCTTAGAATACTCACAGTAAACAGGATAGTAAAACGTGCAATATATATGGAAAGGACCAGAGGATAATAGTATTATATCAAAATCTCGTGTTTTCACTGACAAAATGCGACGTAGCCGCGTAGACCATAGATCGAAAAACCTTCCTGGGATTCTTAGATTTGGAGCAGCTGAAAAGTATGGAGGATATGTGATAAAAAGTACTCCCTTTGGGAAGAGCCCACTGTTCTTTTCATCACCACATTCCAGTTCATTGGTGAGGGGGCGCGACGGTTTCAAATTCCAAGTGCCCTGTTTTGACCTATGTCGATCAATGTTGAAGAATGGGCGTAGAGAGCACAAAGTCGGAACTCTAACGTTTAAGGTGTTTTGATTAATTCCACAGAAAACACAGGAGAATGGTTCAATTAGCGTTGTTGTTATCCTAATGCCCGTAGCCTGTGATTCGTTAAGGACTCAAAGATGACTTGTTTCATTCATCACACATCTGTGCTATTGAGGGGGGGGGGGACTAATCCCTCAAAAGCCAAAAACTTCTAATTCCCTTGGGATTGCAGGTCTCAGCCAAGGGCATCTTAGATTATGAAAGAGCAATGTCCTTGGAAAATCCTTGCATACTCCTCATGCGATGCAGAGCACGATTTTCTGCATGATGTCTCCTACTCTCCTACTGGGAAACAAGGCTGAACTCATTTGCTAAGGAGAAGTTGGAAAAAAAGGATGAGGCGAAAACCGCCAAGAGGAAACCTGATAACTATGTATTGGCTGTTAATAGGAGCTGCCTACGGTAGGACTACACAGAAAATTACATATCAACAACATCGTCCTAAACATAGACATTTTCCAGAAATAAGGTAGCCTATCCATGTGAGGCTTCTGTTCGGAGAAGCAGCTAGCTTTATCAAATAAACTCCCAGATAAATCCTTATAACATTAGAATAGAAAACATAGGCCTAAGCCGATTGTAAGTCCAGGCCCTCAATCGACAAAGGAGCTAAATTCTAAGAATCCAAGTTACTGACCCTAAAAAATACCCCAGCAAACACGCAACTCTCCACAATACCTTTGCTTTGGGATAAATACAGAATCGCCAGACGCAGATAACAATGAACGCCAGTCACGCATGAACAGTCGAACTTTACATGATCATAGATCTTTTTTGGCTAGGAAAGCAAACCGTAGCCGTCATGCTCAAGTTTAACCTACGCATGGCCGACGCTGACGCACAAATCATGGAGGGCGGTCATGTCGGCCTGTATTTTCATGGCATGACGCTCTACAAAGAAGAAAAATATTTATCACCGGAGCAGGACTGCCATGCTTAATTGCGTTTCCTTAGACTTTGGATGCAAATGGAAGGGTGACCGCGAAGTGACGGGATTCTGTTTTCGAGCAAAAGGACGAAAGTCTGCAGGAATTACGAAGTACGTCTCGATACAATTAGACCCTTGAGTGCAGAACTAATCCCAACGCCCCAGTTTAATTTCTATTGTTCAAAAATTGACATAGCAAGAAATATAGTGCTCAAAGACGACACCAGAATCCGGAGGTCGCCGGAAAGTATCCGATCCGGCTTTCCAGGAGTGTGCTCATCTGAGCACATAAGCGTCTTAATGTAAGGGATAGGCAGGAAACCCCGCAATATCTAAGGAAATGTGTCTGGTCCCGCCCTGCGTTCCACACAGTGAGGGTATCACGTGTTTTGAGCTGACCCACAACGTGCAGAGACGCAATTTCCGAAGACGCAGAAGGTGTGCAAAACTTCGTGCGTAGTTTGATGATGTGAACTACCGTAAGCGTAAAACGATATGAAGTAAACATACGTGATGAGCTAATTAGCTATTTTTGAGGAGGTACTCCTTTGCTCTTGGGCCCGTGACCAAAATAGATGAAAAAAATCCATAAAAAAAGGAGGGATTAAAAAGGGTCCCACACTGATGCGCATCATTCATATGCCTCAACCCAAAATACGGAACTCAGCATATATAGGTCGTACGTGCGCTGATGTAATTGCACACATCCTGCTTACACGTGTCTTACAAGACTGCCACAGTGTATCAAAAACCACTTGTCTTACATACTGCTAAGACACCACATGTGTAGGAATAGGAAAGACACGGTACATGGAACGGAAAGATGAGTAAGTCACTTTTAGCATGTAACTGCTACTTCGTTCAGTTTTCGGATGTTGAGCACACCCATTTCCTTTTGCAGCTTGGCCCCCGGGGAGCTAATTAACTTACAGTAAGTCAGCGCCCACGGGTAGTGCAAATGATGTGATTGCAAATTTGTTATTTGAAATGCTGGTGGCTCTCCTGGCTGTTTTAGTGGGGAGTGCTTAACATCTACGCATGCAAAAAGCAACAACAAGTCGGCCGGACCTCGCTCTTTCCGTTTACGTCCTTGACTTAAAGTTAAAAATAAGATAAACACGTGCGTTCACGCATTCGTCTCTACCATCTGCAAGCATGAGACATATATCTATATACTGACTGACGTATTTGTAACGAAATATAACGTAAAAAAGTAAAAAAAAAACAACTAAAAAAAGATATGAGTAACTCATACTAAATTACGGTTGAGGTTCTATTAGCTATTAGCTATTTTTATTATTTACAGCTATTAGGTTAAAATGCCATCGTTTACATTTTTTAGAAAATATTGCTATTATTGGACATTGCGTTGAGGTAATGCCTCTTTTCTTTTCACTGTAACGTCATTTAACAATGAAAACAAAAGCCTGACTGAAGAATTATGCAAAAAGAAACAAATGAAAAAGGAATTAGCTTCTGGATTAAAATCCAAAAGTCAGCAAATGGCTGCAATTAAAAACAGGCAGCTTAGGGCTGCGACTTGTGGTTTAACACTTGAGCTGCTGGCAGCACTCTTGGTTGTTTAGGTCAAAAAGGTTCAAAATCAGCGAATGTAACAACAGCGTCAATGGAAATCCAGTTACGTACTTAACCTAAAGTTAAAAACACGACCAAGATCCCGTCATGTGCAACAATGAGGTATACACCTTCCTAAGGGCATAAAATAAAAAAGTATAGAAGAAAATGGTTGAGTCATTCAGTCTACGCTGGGAGGAACGCCGTAATTGTGGTATAAGCTGTGGTATGAAAATGTGGTATAATTTAGTGCCATACCCTAGCAGATTGTTGCAATATTTTTTGTGTATCTACGCGGGTAAAATTTCGTGAAAAATCGCAAGACAGCCTCAATAAATAAAGGCTGCGTAGAAGATACTGTAGCAAAGTTTGCAGTATCTACACGGAAGGTGGTGGATGAAGTGAACCTGGATGTCCGATCTGCCGAGAAAAGATATAATCTAGTCGTAGCGTACAATGACGTGTGACAAAAACGAGTGACGAGATTAATCATAGAGCACTAGCAAAGTGTTCCCTAGTTGGCATGTCAGTCGAACCTAACAATCACAACATAACAAACAGGCGGCGTAGGAAACAAGTAAAGGAATATGTAGGACAAGATTAGTCATCGGAGGGCGAAGCAAAACCGGAAAAAGATCTAGGACAGCATTAAATGCTTTCGGAAGCGGGCGGATTAGAATGTCAATGGGGACCAAGAGGAAGCGATGATTAATGAGTGCTAGCTTCTCTCCCACACGATGATGCCATTCCACAGTACCATGGAGGTGAATACAGGCAGACTGGATTTCGCACGAAATTTCATCTGTTTTCGCGGACTGCAAACAGAAAACACGATAGGTGGAAAACATAAAACGCGTACGTCAACACTTCCCATCCCTTTGCCCTCCTCTTCCCCATAGTTTGCATGAACAGAGCCGCAGGGCAGAAGGGCGACCTCATATTGAATCGGACGTTGTCCGCAGAACTTCGCCTCTTAGCACTCTTAAAGTTCGGCAGGAAGTTCAAGATGGGGAGAACTGAGTGAAATGGACACGATTGGAATGGACGAGTTATGTGCGTGGGACGGAAAAACAACAGAGAACGGATATTCCCGACGTTCCATTAGGCGCCAAATGCAAATAGCACTCGTTAAGCATGCGCGGAAGCAGCAACTGGGTACAAGAGAACAGCTACTACTGTCCTAAGAATTAGCGTTTTCCAGAACAGTAGCAGTTCACAAATGATCAGAAATTAAAAACAGGATGCACTGCCTCCGAACAATACGACTAATGGTTTCCGGCGCATGGCATAACACATCAGATATCATGCGTGTCGTTAATCCGCTCAACAATCTGCTTTTAAGTTAGTTTGCAACTCAGAGTCGCGAAGAAGTATTGCAAAAAAAGCGACCATGACGTTTTCGGTGAGAAAAAAAAGTCCTGCGTCTGAGGGGAATCGAACCCCTGTCGATTGCTTGGAAGGCAACCATGCTGACCATTACACCACAGACGCGCTGGTCAGAGAGTTCACTTGTAGTACTTTAAGAGCTCTACATTGGACGAGCGATGCGTTTGAATTAAAAGGACGGAAAACACACATTCTACTTAGATCCAACTGCTACTTGCAATCTCTCCCGGAAATAAATCACAACAGCACAAAATATTGTTGCTATCCCTTTGGATGCCTTTACTTTAGCATGGTTTCCAAGAAGCACCCAGCGAATTCAAAGGGTTGTTTGTCACTCCACGGAGAATGTTCCAAATAGAATATATACCTCATAAAAAATTCGCTTTCTTTAGCTTTTAGGCTTTGGAGAATTTCTGACAAATGTAAATAGGATCAAAAGAGGAAAGCATCTTTGATCTCAGCAGGGAAAATTGTGCGAATCGGTTAAGAAGCTTCAGATTCAGATTATCTAATCGACGCACCCTTCTCTCCAGGGTTGATCCCATAGTTCTCGCAATGCCCTAACCTTAAATTTTGATGACTCTATGATGCCAAAGCAACCCAGTTTTAGCTTTCGTATCATAGTTCTCGTGACAAATTCCCGAAATATCAAAACTTTGACTCTATTCGGTGGTGCACTTCAAAACGTGTTTATTTTCGGTGGATTCTAAGAAACAGCTTGTTAGCTGTGAGAGCTGTTCCGAGACGGAAAGAAGACCTCAGGACCATAAAGTGAGGTATTGGAAAAACATAAGGAAAGGACATGGTTCATTAGAGCCATTCAGCTACACTGATTAAAATATTGTGAGTCACGAAGTACGTTACAAGAAACCACTCCACGAGCGAAAACAACATTCCGCGTCGCCTGATCCCGGTTATAAAGGAAATCGAAGAATCTTGGGATAGTAAAGGTCGAGCACAGGGCCAAAGTACAGGGATAATGTTCGGGTTTCGGGTCGGGTCAGATTTCGGGTCAAGGCACCATTTCATACGGGCGCGATGGCTGACAATAATAAGTCTCTAAAATCATACTTTTTAGCCTAAAACATAGGAACAACAACAACTTCAGACCGCGGAATTATTGGGTGCACCAAATTAAAAAAAAGAAAAAAACGGCTTGTCCTGATGAAGGCAGTTCTCTCGGAACTGCCCTTTGTCGACGAAATCTTCTCTTGAAAGCCATATGAAAACAACCCACCCACAGCCTACTGCACGCGGAATCTGCCAAACAGACGGGTACATCCTCTGTCTCCCAGGCTTCTCGGATTTGGTTGTGCTCCTTGGATGCACAAAGAACGGACTTTCGAAAGTGACGTTCGTGAAATTGCCAATTAAGGGATTACTGGGGGGAAGTTTTGATGGCGACATGTGGGCAGAATAGGGGTATCTTAGAAGCGACACTTATCTAGGCGCTGTGTTTCTCACTACTCATCGCTTTTCCTATTTAGCGAATCCCAGTGTTTCACACTGTGAGACCTTCCACTTAGCCGCCGTTTCCCACACTCCGTGTTCAGAGGTTGAGGCCTATCCAACTCTCTATGGAGCTTGAAACACGACGACACTGCAGATCGGCCAGCAAATGAGATTGGGGTCGTATTTAGGGAGGACTTTAGGAGGAAAAGTTAGTCTTTGGACATCCTGTGTAAACAATTAAAGAATTGATTGGGGAGGCCATGGTGTCTCCGACGAAGTGAAACTTAAAAGTAAATATAGAGATGGTAAAATGCTACCACTTGCCAGATCGAACATCAGCCAGCCCCCTCTTTTTTGGCTGTGTCAAAGATCGACGTTTAACGAAGCTGTCTTAGGAAGGGCAACAAGCATGCGTCACTTTGTCAATCACAGCGAAAAGAAGCTCAACGATTCCTTTCACAATTCGTTTGTCCTTCTTTTTCGCCTGTGTTTCTAGAGTGTAGTGTGTGTCTCATGGGGCCGCGTTACGCATCTCAAGAAGTGCTACAAGTTTAAAGGACACATTGAAGCAGTTAGCCGATAATCGGTTTGGGTGATGAGGTACTAGTTCAACGCTCAAGGGTCGTCGCTTGGGACCTATTTAGTTATTATTGAAAGTGATTTATGGTAATAATTAGGAGGGAACCTAAACAATTCGGGGTAAGTAATAGCACAAAAGAATAAAACTGGCACTAAACTACCACTGAGGCATCTTACCACCTCATCTTACCGCTATTGGATCGTTCTTTCTTTACACCAGCTATGCCTCTCCTACGGTATGCCAACAGATATCAAAATGTTGCTTCTACCTTGTAATGGCTTTCGTGAGAAACCATTTTCTACAGTTTTTTAACGAGTCCGCTTCGCGTCCTCGCGCCTGCGGCTGGCCCCTGTGGATGCAGGATTACTTAAGGCCCTGCGCTGCAAAGAAGGCAATAGGTTCTCCGATGCCCTAAGAGAGGTGGGAAGATCGGATTCGCGGATGTGCTAAGAGGTTCGCGGATGATGCATGTAGGTCAGAAGGTTCGCGTTGGTTGGAAATGTTGGTTCTACCTTCTATCCTGGCTTTCCTTGACTGCTGGCTTTCGTGCAAAACATTTCCAACAGTTCCTGCCAACTGTCAACGTTTACTTTTGCTACTTCGGTCCCCTAAAACTGTTTCCCACGAAGAGACGTTTTTTTGCATTCCTTTCGCAGGGATCTTATCGCTCATCTTTAAAAAACAGTCACGGGCGCCCTTTGCGGTCGACTAGTAAGTGCCTTCGTAGACGTCTGCCTCAGACGTACACCCTCAACGGGCGTAAAAATATTTTCAGATTTCTCGAAGCTCTGAAAAAACGCAACTCCGCGGGGACTCTAGGGTATTAGCATAATTGAATTTTCGCACATTAGGAAAAACATTGAAGAAAAGTGTTTCTTAGAAAGCTCAACTTCGTAAACAACGTGCGTGACCCGCGCGAATGACCAAGGCTGCAGAGTGATGGGACGCGTGATTAAGTGATCGTGATAAATCAAACAACATGGAGCGAGCGAAGTGAGATTCATGGAAGACTTATATGTTATGCGCATTCTAGGTGTTAGCTCACACGGGACGCGAGCGTTCGACGGCAATACAGTTGAACCTGGCTTGGATGAAAGGTATGCCTACTGCAGCACATTCCCGGAACATTTCTGGGTATGAAAAACCATCGAAATAAACAACACATTGAAAAGGTCCCAGACTTTGCATTCCCACCCTGTTTCAGCTGAGTCGTCGTGGGAGACTCAGAAAGGTTCTGAGTGTTTTCCTTAATCGCATACAGGAACTTTTGAATATATTCGTGGATATGAGCGATGGGCTTTGAGCCACTAGATAGTCCATAATAAGGCTTTCGATATGTTGTGTACGGTAGGTCCTGGAAGACTTGTTTGAGGAAGTTGTAAAGGGCATTAAACCGGTGTTTTTAGGGTTTCATATTCATAACATTTTCAACTAATTTGATCCAAGGCGCACAGCCTTTCTAGACGGACAATAGTCAAAGGATCATTCGATTGCACCGTCATTGAAGGAGGAACTGATTCGTCATAACATTTGACTTGTTATTAACTCTTTTCGAATTGGACCGAAATAGGAAAATTTCATTACGGTAAGCGAAGGAGAACGGACCATTGTTCGTTCAATTTGCGAAAGGAAGTGCACATTTAGAGAAAGTTATTTTAGGGGTTTACGTCGTTGACATGTTCTACTGTTGATTAACAGCACCTTTATGATGGCTGCTCCTCTCTGTGCTAGCCCTCCAGTCAAAGACTGTGCCACGCGGATTATGAAAGTTATTTATAAAACAAACAACAATCAACAGAGAGTTAAGAACCGTGCGCCCGATGCGCGTAACCACCATCTCGCTAGGATCCCTTCCTCCCCTTCCAGCCGTGAGAGTTCCTCTCTTATCAACCTATCGTTCTCGCTCAGTCTTCCCGGGTTTTTCGGCCGGGACCAAATGCTCTCGCAAATCCGCAATAACCTTTTAATCCGCAATAAAAAAATTCTTGCAAAGGGGAAGGTAACAGCAAGGTCTAAGCACATGGGACATTTAACTCAAAAGTGACTTAAGATGATAAATGTTATTAACCATGATGGCTTAAGGCTCGACTCAAAAAATAAATTTCGTTTTAGAACCGAACTGTTTCAAGGGTCGTTTCAGGACCAAGCCCGGTCCCCTGGTCTTTAAAGTACATATTTTTCACGTCAGGTAAAGGGCACATATTTCGGTGACTGGATAAACACTCCCGGACCACTCGTTGTCCAACTAAACTTCCGAAAATAAGCCCAGCCTAAAAGAAATTGTTTCCTCTTACTGTTAAAGCCCTTGAACTCTCTGTTTACGTTTTTGGAAGCCGTCGTTGTTTTTTACGCGTCCTCCACTCTCATTAATCCTCGTATAGCTTAAATCTCGAGGGGTGACTTTTGAAGGATAGAAGTAGAACGCCGTTCCACGACAAGAAAAGGAGTTTCTTAAGAAGGGAAGAACCTTGCGGTTGGGACATCACTTACAGCGTTGATGTCTGAGCTATGTTTTGAACAAAGGAGGCGTTGTTTTGGATTTAGAGTTTCGAGAATAACAAAACTACTACGACATAAATAATTGCAGGAGGACGACGAACGATCTTTAGCACAGTCAGGTGACTCAATCTCTCCTTTCCAGTTCCACGAAAGAATTCATAACATTTGACGCATAGCTAACTTAGGCTGAGGCGACGTCCTCTTGAAGACAAGTACGTAATAGATCGAAGACCCTGTCAAGGCGCCGCAAATTGTCATGGAGAAGCCCCGCATGGACAACATGTTTTGTCCTTGAAATGGACGGGACACCAGAATCGAATTCGATCTCCTCGAAAACACAAAGAGCAGCCTTAGAAGGTCAAAATGTAGCTTCGTAAAAACACGCTTCACTTGAATTAGGTTCCAAAGGTGAGATGACGCTTTCTCATTTGCAGAAAACCCTTTCTTGTTCTTAGATAAGTCCCAAATGTCAAGTAGACCGTCACATAGAATTGGCAAATGGGGGGAAAATGAGGTTACCTGCTTGAGAAACTTCTCGCTTACGCAATAGGCAATGTTCAAACAGTCGTCAATACCTAGTGATTCAGCATTGCACTCCGAAGAGTAGCCGAACAAAAGCTGGGAAAAGTGCGATGAGCAAAAAAATGAAAGGCTTGGTTGTCTTCGACTTCCCTAGCGGACAAGGAACAAGTCCCCGGACAAGGAGTTTCCCTGCGGACTTTTCCGGTGTCTACAGTTTAAGTTTAATTCAATTGACGCGTCATCAAATGCTCTCCGAAATGTTTAAGAAAAGAAAATTGCATTTTCTCTGTACTTTGAGCCCCAGTAGAGTGACATACGGTAGGTCAAGACAATCACTGCCTAATTATGGTCACCCCAAGGCAGACGGTTGCAAGCAATAGATTCCTGCCATGCCGGAAAAAATGTGCTTTTAGATCGCCTGATGTCTTACAGGTCAGCGAAAAACTTGGGTAGGAAAAAGCCTTGCTTTGTACTCGGACGAATACGAGATAATTGTAAGGACGAATAAAGGGATCAAGATCTACTGAACAACAACCTATTGAGGTTAAGGTTTGTATCAATGTCGATGCTCATTAACTACAAGTGACTCACGTGTAGGAGTAGTCAAAGACGACGACGATTGGGGTGCACCGCTTTTTTGATGAAATATAGGACAGTTTACGTCTTGTTATCTGCCCGAGCGTTATCTGTTATAAAGCCAACAATGTAAATCCTATTGTCCTGGACGATTAGCGCCAAACACACAATTTCCAAACCGAACCGAACAGGGACAGAACCTAATATGTATCCCGACCAAGTTCGGGTTCGGTACAGTCCAGGTTCTGACCAACCCCACTCATACGTGATTTATTTGTATTTTAAGATTAATTAACTCCAAAAAGAGTTGTAGTCCATTAGGTTTTAATTCTTTTCTTCTTCATTAGAGCTGCCCGCTATTCGTTCAAGTACAAAGAAAAGTGTTTTTCGCAAATTGAGTGAATCAACTTGGAGCTATGAGAATCCATTAAAGCGCTACTTGAAGAATGTTTCTGGCAGCCATTTTTGCTAACTGTGTAAGCAAACTTGAGCTTTACACTTATAATAAAACTTTTGGGGTGCTCTTTCTGACACCTTCTGACCTCACCTTAACATCTTACCTCACCACGACAAACTGAAAAAGAAGTGGACAGCCCTGAGTATTTTCAGCATCTCTAAAGAATAATACGAAATCCTCACATGTGCAAATCTCCAGGGAAATCTTCGTCAGGTGGGCAGGTATAACATTTACGAGGTTTGATACGTCCTGTGAGTTCCCGAGGGGACGTACGTACGTGCATGTATAGGAGCGCGCTACTTCCAATCTATGATACTTAAGCTCCTAGGATTTGCTTAGTTTGCATGGGAAAGCAGGAACGGGGAACAGATGAAGGATGTCTTCAGCATTTTCTTGAAGATATCAGCATTCAAAAGGGCGAGCGTGATGCACGAAACTGGCTATTCAGGGTATGGTATTGACGCGTGAAACGTGTCAATGCATGTCAGGAACCTATGCAGGCTCATAAATAAGCAAGATTCACTTTATAGCTTCCGCTCATGGAAAGGTTACGAAAAAGGGCTCGGACGACCAAGCTTGAAAGGATAAAAAAAAGATATTGAAATCATATAAAATTAAAATCAAAATAAAAAAGATCTGCGTCTGAGGGGAATCGAACCCCTGTCGATTGCTTGGAAGGCAACCATGCTGACCATTACACCACAGACGCGCTGCACCCTCACGCGCTCAATCTTCATATTCAGCAGTAGCATTGATGAAGTTGTTTCTGTCACTGGACCCTACATACTTCCCATTTCCAATTGTGTTATTGTAGAATGTAACGGTTTTATTCTTCACACACACCTACTGTAACGTCTCTATTTAGATAAACCATTTCTAACTGGTATAAGTCCTTTGCTATCAGAGCAGTATTGATTGTTAAAAATCTTTATCACTGATTTTGCATTCCATTCGTTTACTGCGTCAACCAATATTAACGTTTTAATACCGTTGGTTCGCTACGCCACTCTTGATAGTGATAAATATGACGTCAGGTAGCAAATATTTACGTCCATTTACGGTTTGTTTACAATGAATACGTCATCAATTACAAATTAAATTATGCACGAAAGTTATGCTCTTTTGAGGTTTCAGTCGAGTGTAATTGGCTAAAGTCGGGGAGTTCTTTTCCCTCTATAGTTTCTTGTGGAAATTATAACATTGGGAAGGTATGCAATATTACGTTTCTGGCGTCATTGCCTTCCATTTTTGAAGCCCTGAGGTGAGTCACTCGGTCAACAAAAACTATGAACAGCGCAATGCATCGCAACACGTCGCTGATAAGGCAAAGAGTGTTTATAAAACCACGGAAATGAATGTCACACTACCCTGTCGTGTTATGAAGCTTCTACTTGGTTCTCTCTCCGCGACAAAGCTCGTCTTTGGCCTGCTCCTGATGTTGGCTTTCGTCGCCTCCCTTTGCGAAGCCAAGCAGACGCGTTCAACAGACGTAAAAAAGTGTATCGTCGACTGGAAGGTATGTTAATAGCGAAGAAGGCTATAAACAATTTTTATATAAATTTCACAAATAAAATTAAAGGCAAACGCTTTGAATTAAACTTTATGAATTTTTTAGAGAAAGGTATACCATGACGGAGTATCTGACGTGGAGAAGAAGTTGACCCCAAGTCAACAGCAGGCTATCACGGCCTACATTTCAAGAGTCGTCCCGCGGAGTGGCAGTGAGCTGCCTAGCTACATCAACTTCTGCGCAACTAGAATGCCCATGATTTTCAAAAACGTGTAAATTCTGTAGGCATGTATAAACTATGATATGCAAAGGAGAAAAATATGAGAACAGCACATGGTGGGATTTCCCATGACCCCCCTTCTTGAATAAATCTCTTGTTCGCAGATGTAGTGGCACGTTTTAGAATCAGAGATCCCTGGAAAGAAGATATAGACGACGAGACACGCTCATTCTCAACGGACGAGTTGGTATTTAACGGAGAATTGCGTCGTGACACGCTCAAAACAACACACATAATTGATTACTACTTCCTTCAGTGTCTCATGCACATGGATTTCACCCTTCTTATCTTTTTTGCCTATTCTATCTCACCGATTTTACCTTTTTCATAAGAGCATGAATCGTATAGTTTAATAAAAGTTCGGAAATCATAGATTAATAAAAGTTTACTTGAAGATCTGAAGGCAAACAATTTAAACTGTTCGAAGAACAGTCGTGTTCTAAACTACAGGTCTCATCTTTTGCGTATCTCTGCAACTTTACTAAATAGTGTCTTCTAGCCTTAGTTTAAGAGAAAAAAAGCGCGAAAATTAATAGAAAAAGATGACTATAAAACCGTTAGATATCCACAACCCGTCACGGGCTTTTCTGCCTTTAAAAACGAACCATGAACGCAGCGTAAACCCTACCACACATGTGGGCCACACTTGTTAGTAAGTTGTGGCCCCACTATTCATTGTTGCATGTTTACGACTCTTTTCTTATCCGATCAACTCCGGATTAATTGTTCAGTGAAGCATAAACAATGAAACACAACATATCACCGAACAAAAACAACGCTGGTGACTTGGGAAGAAGCTAGGATGATCAGAAAAATATAGGAATGAATCGAAGACGTCATATTATGACCGTAATAAACAACAAAAGCGATAACACGCAGTTCAATGGAATTGGCTGCCATGGAAAAGTGGGTCTTTTGAGGGTTAAAAAATATCATTGTAGTTTAGCCCGGTCGAAGGCAGTGTTTTAGTGTCTTTCAGATGTACTTTAGATCCTTTTCATTAAACTTATAAGACATACATTGATGGACACGGGCGACAATTAGTGACTGTTTGTATACCATTAGGTGACGACAGCGACAGGCCATGACGTCACAAAACTGAGCAACGAAATTGCGTAAAATAAAGAGGGTCCCTCGTTAGGACGAATGTGGCCGGGGAAAACAAGTACACTCGCGAGAAAAGGCGACACCGAATGGGGCAGACACAAAAACACGCAAGTTTGCATTTTTCATACATTCCCACGCCGTTGAGGTCAGAATAAACTTTAGTCCTCAACTACAGCTTTCACGATGCGAGGAAACGGGTTATCCTTCAATCTCGCTCTCCACTCTAAAATGACATTTCCGCATAACAGTGCGCCCAGCTCTCCATTCATCCGTAAGAGACGTACACTTCTCTCAAATTTAAGGTTTATCGGAATTGTAGCGATAAAATACACTCGCATTAGGGCGAGCTCGGCTAGCGGAAACGAGCAAACAGCAAAATCGCGTTATGTGCCGACACACGCGTCTTTTGTGTGGGGCCGTCGTGTTTTTGTTGCGAACAAAACCGCCCAAAAGAAGATGCGGTGCAAGATTTGTGACGTAACGCAATGGGGGACACCCACAGATACACATACCGTAACTCTCTAAGCTCTTCGGGGTACAACGCGGCAGTTACACATCCTTCCACGGCAACATTCATGTTAACGGTTTTGGCACTTTATAATTAACGAAGTACATTGCAGAAGACTGATCGCATTCCTCCCAGAGAAGTCTAAACGCCGTATGCCCATGTTTCCTTTACCACAGGCGCAAATCATACAGTAGAACGACGTCAATCCATGCGAAAAAGCTGACCACTCATAAAGCGTGAGATGGAATGTCTAGCCGTACCTTCACAAACTACGGTGTTGGACGTCAAATAAGTGTATGGAAGCAATTTTTCTCTGCCCTTCTGGGAATGTTCCAACATTGTTCAGCGCCACTGACTTCAGGGTTAAAACCCATTAGTGTGCAAGCAAAACACCTGCGAAGCCGGAATTAAATCGGCGTTTTGTGTCTTAACTTCTTCCTTCTAGCACAGGAAGGACAGTCCGAAAGATAAGTGGTTTCTAGCTTCTCAACTTTCACTTTCTTTGTCGGTGCAAATATTACGGTACTACATTCCTCCTGGAATGTTTTCGCCTGTTTTGATGTCCAAATGCTGTTGAAAACATAATGGAAAAACATAAGGAAACCCAGGGACTTATGTTTATGCGAATACGTAGCACTCTTTGGAAACCTATAAATAACGTGAGAGGCACCCTAACCAATAACTTAAGATGCACGCAGCTCCCTCACATCCCATACTTTCGCAACTTACCCTCCGAAGTGCCCCTTCCGCGTAACGGCGATCATTTTTTTTGCAATTTGGCATTGCAGAACTCAGCGGAAGCGGACTCGGGAAGTCGTCTTTTGAGGATAATAGAGACAAGCGCACGTCGTTCCAAGATCTCATCGACAATGCAGGAAAGGAAATCGCTTCTGAAAGGGGAGGAGTCCTCGGAGGGCGGCGGACGCCTAATTGTGTGCTCGTGAGAAGGAAGCTAATGAGGAAGTTGAAAGTGAATTATTAATGGTCGAAGAGTTGCTGGAAGTAAAAACTGTCTGGAGAGGTGGGAACAGTATACAGGGTGCGCCAAAAGTAATGCAACACACTTAAGAACTGAAGTTTTAGTAGCATCGGAAAGTAGCATCAGCTTTTTTTTTTTTTATTTAAGGAGTTCAATTAGTTGTCTATCCTGTGGATCTCAT
>JADLIF010001017.1:0-34400 GCA_016648015.1 Steinernema khuongi | reverse complement strand
CCATAACTTTTTGTGGTTGCGTTGAAATGATGGGGTGTTCGAACAAAAGTTGCTTGTCTAGTCGCGTAGAACACGATGGAGCCAAAAAAGTTGCAAAATTTTTCTGACCGGACTGTCCCTTTAAGAGCCCTTTACAGATTCGTCTTCCAAACGAATACTTTAAAAATCCGCTTCGAAAAAGGTTATCGCCTTTCAGAAGTACATTCCCCATCAGAGGAATTCATCAAAATTCATATCCTTCGCAGCCGTTGTATGTAGTTACAAAATGGTCCTTTTTACACTCTTTGTACCACGCACCACCTCCACAACTTCCTGCTACATTCTCCAGCTCCTGGCTACCATAGCGTTCCGTCTGCTGCCAAGGCGCAAAAAGTATAAAGGACCCGGAGTATAAAGCATGCTCTAACTTGAAGAGCAGGCTGAGGACGCCAGAGATCGGCGGACAGTGCTCACCCTCAGGGGCGCATAACGTGATTTTCCCAATCACTCACCGCGTCCTCTGAACTCTCCGAGGCAATCTCTAGGCAATTATCCGGCCGAATTGCCTGGACTGGGCTGTTCTTCGTCCCATTGGTCCTTAAAAACGCACGTCGGCCCTTGATGGCGCATAAACCACTTTCCTTCCTTCATTTGCCTTTCTCGTCCCTTGTACGTTTGGCTCCGCTCCCCTAGCGAGCGCAAATAAGGCTGTTTTCCGAGAAGGCCAGCACCGTGATTCCCTGGTACAGTATTTGAGGGTGGGAGAGAGTTGAAGATTTCAGCGAGTATACCAAGAACGGGGCTTATCCCTGCTTCGGCTCGGGTTTACAAAATTTAAGGGATTTAGGCCCTCAGTTTGGTGTTTACAGTAGCACACAAAGAGAGAAAACGCTGGTATGTCAATTTTGTGCCTAGGCACTTCACATATCAATGAAGTAGACATCAAAAGGCGTGTGTATGTGACTGAAATTCTTTCGTTTTGTATGGCTATCTCATAGTGCTGGGAACCCACTCTAGAACAGTGATGCTGGATTGTAGAAAGCAGCTCTCACTAGGGATTGTTACAAGCATGTGAGGCCTGTAACATCAGGCAGCTTAAGTCCTTATAAATATCGTAGGTGTTAAGCAATCTAGACATTTAGATTCTGTGCTTTGGCATTTCACATATCAATGGCATGACAGCGAAAGGCGTATGTATGTGATTGAAATGCTATCTTCTCTCTGCTGGTATGACTATGTATCTCACAGCGCTGGTAACCCACTCTAGAACTGATGTAAGACTCACGCCAGATTTGAGGTTCAAGCTTAGGCCCTAACAATAGGCTTACAAATGTAGTAGGTCTTAAGCGATCTAGTCTCAAAACAAACCAGTTATGTATCGTTTTCGAACGTGCTGTAAGACTCTGAGACTTAGGAACCGGCTCGTCAGCTTCCCTTCAATGCCGCGGTCTCTGAAGTGCGATAGGACTCTTAATCTCAGAAGATAAACATGCTTTCGATCTTGCTATCTTCTTCTATCCATCTTTCAATGTTCAAAGAGCTCTCATCGAAAAACTTCCAGCAACCCTGCTCTAGCCACCCTTAGATCCCCCTTAAGCCCTCCTGCTTACCCCCTTGCTGCTCTTAACCATTGTCCCTAAACAACATGTTCGCCTTTCTGCACCCACACGACGCTTTTGTTTCTCTCTAGCTTTAAAGAACATCGTCGCACTTGGCCGATCACCAGCGCAGCAGGAGTCCTATGAAGTTGTTGTGGCGGAGCCAGCAACAGGTCCATTAATATTTCGGAGACAACGTAGACGGACATCGCATTAACATTTAACTGTTGTCGCCAGTTCTAGATGAAACTAAAAACGTGCTAGCATGCAATAAAGAGCCACAAGGTGGGAGAAACACGTTGGTCATGGAATAAAGCGAAAAAAAAAGTTTTGACCCCGACGTGATTCGAACACGCAACCTTCTGATCTGGAGTCAGACGCGCTACCGTTGCGCCACGGAGTCATGGTTGTTGTGTGTCGTGCTGTTTGCTATAAGCATCGGAGAGTTACTCGCAACTCTAAATCCTTCGAATATCCAAATTCGAAATGTTAAATTCTCAAAATGATATTGGTTTTATGAGGTTATTTTATTTCATTTCTTAAAGGGCGGGCCACACTCTACGTTTTTGACGCAGCTGCGTATTTTTTTGCATGGACGCTGAGGGTGGTCGTCATAGAAAAAAGACACACCTGCGTCAAAGACGCCGAGTATGGTTCGGCCTTAAGGCTTGTTTATAATCACGGATTAGATCATGTGATCTGAACGTTCACTCTCCTCGGATCAGATCATATGCGTCAGTATGAGCGCGTTAATAGTATGGACAGGATCACATTCACGCCCTAGATGCGATCCGAGCATCTCGATCACATGCGGGAACTATGGACGCCAATGTGATCTACAAACAAGCCTTTAGAACGTATATATAAGAATGTCCTCACTCTCTTTCATGTCCCACGTGCTTATCTTTCGCCTGCCGAGGCGTCCTCCAAATCCGGAAACTAATTAAAGAACAGAGGAAATTTGTGTAAACAAGGCGAGATCGTCCAAAAGCGATTCCCGAGAGAGCGCCGAATTACGAGTGATTGTTTGCACGACACTCGAAGACCAATAAACGCCTCTGGCGTCGTTGGACTGATTGGACGACGCCATCTCTGCCAACGAAGTTATCATTTTAATTCGGAGTTTTGCCTTCTGCGCCGTGGCCGCGTGACCCCCGTTTTATGGGATTATTCCACGAGCCATGGGACTCCCGAATAAGGGTGTTTTCTTCTGAATGCGGGATGAATTACAGTAGGTTGTTGCTCGGGACGTTAAGACCTTGATTGGTCCTATCCAGAGATAGTGAGTCCTCTTTACTTCCTGTCTTCAGCGCTTCTCACACCTTCTTCCACTCCAGCCCTTTGGCATAGTCGTGTTGCGTCCCTATTCTTCACAACCGCTCCTAATTTTGTATGCATGTGTTGCTTTTTTCGTCGTCACCCAACGAAGAAACGTCAGCTCGGCCACCCTCGTAGCACTTCCTCGAGATTAATGGAGACCCTGTTTTGCTGAAATAGGATTCATTTTGTAATCCTAATCTTCAAAATTATCTTCCTTCATGCACGCCATTCCCATGTCATCGTGTTTTAAGTGAATTGTATAAATCTTAAGCTTCGGAAAATCCGATTCCGTTTCCTGTGCAGAGCTTTTATATTCGAGTGATCTCGATTAACCCAAGATTTCAGATCGATCGAGGTCACCTCAGTTTCTTTTTATTTTACCTTGGCGTGAGTGGCTGACCTGCTTTTCTCTTCATTTTATATCCGAGTGATCCACCCAAAGCGTAACCCTCCTTTTGGTCCACAAAAGCAGCTTTTGGATTATGCGTAAAAAGGTCAAAGTTTTCTACCTAAAAACAGCGGAGGACAGTGAAGCCCTTCCATAACTAAATACATTATTTTACAGGCCGATTGGTCATACCATAACAGAAAAATTTGCGTTTTCATTAGACCGTGGATTACGGTCAGAATGAGGGTTGGGATTTCGGAAAAAGAAGTCGACCGAGTCCTCTTTTCCAGTCCGAGTCCTTATCGAGCTGGAGGTGCTCACAAGTAGAGTCCGAGTCCAAATCAAAGCATGTTATAAAAAAATATAAATAAAATATAAATATAAAAAATGATATAAAAAGAGATAAGGTATAAGGAAAACAAAATTTGAGTACTGGGTTCGCATATCTTTTAAATTAAATTGTTAAAATCCTAACCAAAATTCAATACGATTGTGGTACTGTTTCTAATTGCAGAATTAACTTTCCGTGGTTTTCTAAAATTTCTTAGAATAAAGACTCCAGGCCCGTATTTAAAAAAAACGTACTGAAAACAAAGCACTTAACAGAAGAATCTCCATCCGTAATTTTATAGGTTTCCCAATAAGGAACATTGCTTTTCGTGAGAATCCTTAAATTTGACGCCTGACACGTTCCCAATTTGCTCTATTGTATGGATCTAATAAATAAAATGAATAGTTAGAAAACGCGAATCGGAAGAATCCCTATATCTCGTTCCCAGCACCCAACGTTGCTCGCTCTACCACCCTCATATAACTCCCATAAGAGTACCGTAGGATGAAAATATAAGCCTCTGATATTGATGAACGAGATAACCAAAATCTGACAAAAAACTTCTTTTTCCCACGTCTTTCCCTCCGAAATCCGAACTGAAGTCCCCATCTCTGATCTCCCCCGCATGAGATTACTGTAGAACTAAGGTTCTGTTGTTGTTGTTGCGCGGGATAAAGCTATAAATCGGACATGTTCGCCGAAAGGAATAACCAGAGAACTGGCCAGCATCCATCATCCACCCGAAAACAACAATAGATCACCGCCATAATCGGTGTTTGCTGCTTGTTAACTCGAGAAATGGGGGACATTAGACCTTCTAGAGCCACAATCAAAGTTGTTTATGTGCTTTTTCAACGTGTCATCCCCAATGGTGCAATCTTTGTGGCCGCGGAGACAAGCTGCTCGATGGCCTGATCTCCGAACAGCACCTATTTATGAGCCTCGCCTCCGGATTCTATTCATAAGAACATGCCCGGCAAGACCTATCGGTTTTCGGTCGGCCGAAGTTCTTAATTCCCCCGATGGGGGTGACGTGCGTCCCCGGATTAGAACGCGGGTCCTTTCGGCACAGCGCCGCCGGGTTTCCTCGTCGATAAGAGGCTGTGTTTAAGATTACGCGCACTTCCTTTCGATTTCCGGAAAACATCCACACTAAAGAACCCAGAGGGTGTATCGAGTTTCGGGTGTGTGTCACTTAGGAGTCAAGTGTTTCTGACCGCTAAGGAGGCAGCGGAAGTAATAAAGATCCCTCGGACGTTGGCGATGTTCGGTGCATAGCGAGAAAGGCCCACTGCTCTGGAGCGGAGGAGCTGTAGGATAGGTGGTTCTTTCGACACGAATATACTGCCCTAAAAAATAAATAGTGCCCTAAAAGACGACAATCGATGGACAGGTTCCAAAGTAGGTCGCCGCAACGTAGCCCTGGTTGAAAAGGTTAAAAGCGCCCTCCTGTGGTCGTGCCAGTTGTCTTTGAGATGTACAAACATCTGAATTGTTGTTGCAGCACTCATTAAAGGTCATTATCAGGAATACTCTTGACTTAAATGCTTACGAACGCCTTAAGACCTTTCGGTACCCCTTCCTCCCCTTGGGTGCAACAACCTGTTATAAATGCCCACTTTCCACCTCCGCCTCCCTCTCCCAAAAGTCAAGCATTCTTATGCTCTCAGAAATTTGGGAATGAGTTTTCAGTTGCAAAGAGGGGGGGGTGGTTTTTCCACGTTTAGATATGTAGGGAAGAACGCTCTGTTTCTAATATGTATAGGGACGCCAAAGGAACGTGGGATGTGGGGGAACGTTGCCCCCCACATTCATCTTTTATTTTATTGCCTTTTCTTTGGAGATTAAAACCTTTTTTCGATTATTCCGATGCTCCCAGAAGTTTTGATTTTTTTGCGTTTTTAATATCTAAAGAGGATACTTGCTAATGCACTAAAAATAAGGAGTTCGTTTATAAAGAGAGAATTAGGTAGAACATTAGAGGTGTCCATTCCACATCCACTGGGCACACTTTATTTGAAATGTTCACCTAAATAATCCACCACGGCACATCACCTGTAAGAGCCCCGACAAGAGTGTCTTTTTTCTTTTTGTTTATCGGCTCGAACCCGGGAGGAAAAGCCAAAAGGTCGACGCGGCAAATGGGACTCGATTGATTTATCTCCGCGAGGCCGCCGCATGATTAGTGTGTGACACTCGTGAAGCAAAGCGAAAAACATGATTAATTGGAAGATCTAATTAGGCGCGGTAAAGACATATCCTGAGCACCCTAAGAAGAGGCGATGTGACAAGAAAACCTGGTAGAAATTGCATTTGCAGGGACAGTTGGATCAGCCAAGGAGTCGGTGTTTTCCAGCCGCGGGGGGAGGGGGAATCTTGATAGCATTTCGGAAAGTTCGACATTTGCTCCTTCTGAGCGCTGTTTTCCTTTCGTTTACCGCTGGAAACGTGTCGGTGTCAATTAACCTTTTTTGGACCTCCTTTGTTTGTGATTGCCCTGTAGTGTGGAGTATCTAAATGCCTCCTGGGTTCATTGTAGGCTTTTCAATGGAGTCAATTTATCCGGGGTATACGTCACAAGAAGGTGATGGATGGTGGCAAATAGACGCCCCAACGTTGGGGATTTCTTCAATGAGGATTACATTCTTGCATGAAGTGTGGCCAGTAGTTTTTTTTAATGCGAAGGACAGTGGGTGGTTGTTTTGAGGTAAAATTGATGTTTTGCATATATAGGCGCTAGTTTAGGTTTGCCTGGTTTTATTAAAATTAACTTGTAGTAGAACTTTAGTGTTACTGTCCCTGATATAACAATGGAATGTCGCCGAGGTCTTAATGCTGCGATAGGATTGAGGAAGCTTCATCTGTCAGGGTCTTGAAAGGTATAACGGTCTGAAGCTTTAAAGCTTTATCTAGGAAGATCTTACACAAGATTCCATTCCTTTTTTATGGCTCTATTGAAAGTATCCACACCTACAGCTGTCTTTAGAGTCCACCCCTTCCTACATATAACAAGATTTTACAAACCTAAAGTGCTTTGTACTTAACAAAAGGCAACAATGCACTTTCAACCCCCGTGCTTCTTCCACCGTGCTTCTTATAAAAAAACTCTCCGCCGGCTAACAAACAACCCTGACCAATCGCCCCTTTTCGCACATTCTTCGCTTTGAGATTCGTAAATCGGGCCAATTTCCTTCCCGCTCGCCCGTAATAATTCATAATCTCCCCGCTGAATCCCCTCCTTTGCAGATTCACCCCTAGATTCTTGCCGCGCCGCAATGCTAGCCGCAGGCGACCGCAAGCAGGTGCGTTTCGCCGCGCCCGAGGACCGCCCACCCCCCTCGAGGGGGCGGGACGTGCCTTCTTCGAGCAACGGAGGCCCCCGCGGTCTCACAACGAGCCGTAGTTTCCCGTTTGAAGGTTCAGCGCTCGTCGACCACACCGTGACCATGGACTCCGCCATCGAGGACTTCCTGAGGAGGTCCAACTCCATCTCCGTCACCGATCAGGTGAGTCGGCCCTGAAGGAGTGCACATTTTAAGTAGTAGAACCAAAGGGACAGTGTGAGCCTTAGTTCCTGTGATTCTGGGAACAGCAGTACTCCAATTTTGCATACAAACGGTTTAGCCCCTTCGAATAGTGGCAATCCTAACCCGAATGTCGAATATCCGATAGGTGAGCCACCCCGAAGACCCTCAGTCTTCTAGAAATCGATGTTTCGCGCCAGCTGCTTCCACATATCGAAACATCGGGTCGGTCTTTGCATGAAGGGCCCGGCGGATGTGAAGAAGCCGGCCACCAAAGATGTTATTGCGTGACGAGCATCTTCGGCCCAACTTTGGTCCTCGGGAATCGCGGCGAATCCGAACGCCTCGCGCCCCGGGGAATTTCCGAGGCGAAGATCGTCGAAATTTATCATTGCACCAAATTAAACGCCCACCGACGCCGATGGTTCCCTTGAGATGTCCCGAGGCGATCAAAATTTCCTGTGTGATCCCAAAAGTGCGGAAGGCGTTGGAGGGTCCAAGAGGCTCTTGCCGGGAAAAGAACAGTAATTTATGCGTCTAGAGGACGTTGGTCTCAAACAAATTGGTTCTTAGATTAAGGTTTGCCGATCTATGGTGTTGGGCATTGCCCTTTTCAGGGACGTTGTCCGAGGACTATCCCCTCCGAGGGTGATTCCTTAGATCGCAAACAAGGATATTGTCCAACGAAGTGTTCTTCCAAATTTGAACTGCGCATTCAACATCGATTTACAGCCTATAAACATGGCCATTCCAAAGCGGCCATCAATTTCCCTCTGCAGCGTTTGTTTGGCCCGTAAACCGCGTTGGACCAATAAATCCAAGCAGACGACCTTCCGGCTTTGCAAATCTAACATTCAAGGAACTCATTCCAAATAGGAGTTCCTCGTCGGGTTCCTGTTGTTCCCCCCATGGCCCCGTCCATTTCCTAATTCGATTCTTTCTCTGCATGAAACATGTGTCACATCCTAATCTGCGCCTTTGCAGACACCCCTTCTTGATGTCTCCAAGTGCCAAGTGCGCCGCATGTCGCTCAAGGAGTTCACCGGCCTCGAAGAATCGCCCGAACGCAGAGAGTAGGCACCTGAAGAATATACTTTCGAATTTCGGAGTTTTCCTCCCTTTTTGCAATTTCCAAAGATTATGAAGCCTCGGAGCAGTCCCTTCCTCATCACCACATTTAGGGCCGCCGCAGCCGTCGCCTCAGCCCTTGCGATGGGATTCGCACAGCGCCAACGTATCGTCACCAACAGTGGACACAACAGTCCCTCGCTCATCCAGAAGTGTAGTAGTCGCCGCAGATCCTCCAGCGGAACGGACTACTCCTGTCATATGCCGGAGGTTCTTGACGAGCTGCAGGAGGACGTCGTTAATGAAGTAGAAGAGTCTCCAGTTGACAGTACGTTGGACTACGACGCCATTGAATCCAGGTACATTCTGGAAAGAGATATGTGAGGTGCGAGGAGGGTGCGGCTTGCATTAGGTCACTCGAAAATCCTTGGATTCAGGACTATCTTGTTTGTTTTGGATTTTTTGTGAGTCCTTGAATGTACATGTCTTCGCTTCGTTTGCTCCTTGTAGAGATTCCCACAAATTGGCCAAGAAATGCTTCCAGGATGCCAATACAAACGTTAAACCCAACAACCGGGCCATAAATTCTAAACATCTCGACTACCCGGAACCCTTCTCCGTTGACTAACGATCCATCTTCAGGCTGACGGAAATCCGCCATCGGCTCGCAGCCACGATGAAGGAGCTCGCTAACCAGAAATCGCCCGCCAGGAGTGCTCCCATCGGCGCCGAGGGGGACAAAGTGACGCTTCTTAACGAGAGCAGGAAACTAGCCGCAGGGTATGTTTTCCTATGGAGTCCAAAATAGTCTTGGCATGCCATGTGTGAATCACAAGAAGATGGTTGAAAGCGACCGTCAGATAAACAACGTGAGGACTCTGCAGATGAATCAGTCTCCGGCGCTGCTGCCAGAAGCAAAGTGCGGAGTCATTCCTCAGGGACTCCGTTGTAGCAAATAGACGATCGGTGCTCTGCAAAAGGGAAATGACGAACGGTGGCTGGGATAAATCAAAATGAGGAATGGACGATTAGGGAAATGAGATTCGCCGAGTCTACTAGACTATTCGAAAAACTCCGCAGAGGCGCAGAGGGTGATGAGGAGACTCAATCAGCAAAGGGTTCAAGGAGAGTTCGGCAGATTTGATGACTTTCGACACAATAAAGAAACGTCGCAAAAGAAAGAAGACAAGAGGAAACTTTCAAATGTTCGTATTTGGGGTGTAATGTCCGATATTTTTAACTCCTTGAGTGGTCCATTCTCTCGTAACGCCAAGAGCGACAAAAGGCCCTCAGGTGTCCTGATCTGCCTTGACGTAGACACTCCAGACGATAGACGTAGACAACAAGGTAAACCCTGCAGACCACAAAGGGAAATCTGTAGACAAAAAGGTAGACGTAGACAGAAAGGTCGTGTCTGCACAAATTGTAAGTGCAAGGCCTGTAAATGAAGTTTGCTAATAAAAATCGACCCTAAACCCCAGACACCCTAGGGACTACGGTCGATGCCAAATCCCTCGACTTCCCAAAGCTTACAAGACCGCCCACTGTTCAGATCCATAACATGTATCTCCTTTTGATTCCAGGTGCAAGAACATGGTCCGGTCAGTGTCAGAGGGTCATCCCGACCAGAGGAGCGCGGCCGCGGTTCACCACGTAGTGGAAAGCGCGGACCGCGTCACCGCCGCCGCCGAGACCATAATTGCCAAGAGCGGCTCATCCGTCTTTAACGCACAGCTAATGACCGCAAAAACAGAACAGGTTCGTCGTTGATCGCTCTCTCAGCTCCCTTCAATCCTTGTCGAGACTCTGTTTACGGCAGCAGACCCAAATTGGATAACTCAATCCACGATCAAATTGCTTTCTTCAGATGTTAAACGCATTGACCGACACAGTCGCGCATCTACGACAGGCCGAAGGCAAGGACCCCTTCGGGTCAGAGACGAAGGAGCTGATCCGCTCCAGCACAACTCTGGCCGCCACACTAACCCAGCTTCTAGCTACTGCTCGAACAATGAAGTAACGCTTCCTGCTTACAGCTACAAAGCAATAATTATTGTGAATATTTGATTCGTAATTAATTTACTTTCACAACCGTATGGAGAAAAAAGCATGGAGCTCAATGAAAATGTGAATCACACGAGCAGTGGAAAAGAAAGCTCAAGGAAAGACAATCGGATTTAAGAATCCGATACAAGGAATAATAATGACTATACAAGGGAAGGAACATCACCATGAACGAAAGAAGTGACCAGTGCTCAGAAGCAGTCGTCAAGGTTGGGTGTCGACCCTCTAGGTGGCATACTGAACGACATCAGGCGCCTAGAAGCACTCGTCGGTCCAGTCTCTCGCCTCAGTTCCGTTAGTTTGTCCACCGCTTCGTCGTCCGTTTCCGATGACGTTGTGGTGATGTCCCAAAGGCGTGCGAGACTGTGCCACTGGCGCTGGTGCTTCGTATGCCGAGAGAGGTTGTTCTGCGAGATTAACCATTTCTGTTGACTTTCGACGAACCGGCGCGACCTGCGGAGATGCCCCACTTCCGGGAGCAGAGAGGGGCGTGCCATTACTTCCGCTAGCGATTGTTCGTAACGGTCTGAAAAACCAGGACGTAGAAGGAGAACGACTACTACAGACTATGCAGCACAGCGATAGTAATGTGTGTGAAATGTGCTGATGGAATCAGGTGATTAAAGTCGTAGAGACGACAAATATGAAGTGACAAGCTTAGATTTTAAAAGGCTGCCATGAACCTACCTGTCTGTGTAGACCGGGTACTAAAATTAGGAAAATTTCGTTCTACATTGCACGACCGATAGGAACAATGAATGGTTTTAAGGAGTTGAACATAGAGGAAACTTACGTTTTTAACCTGGCGGCTGGAGTAGGAAGTCTACTGGAAGGCAGAGGAATGCCCGTACGTGCCTTCGGCATGGGCAGCTTCTAAACATAGGATGCAATGAGTTGAGCTACTTTAAAGAAGGTCATACCGACGAAAGCCGAGAATCGAAGGATGGTTGCGGAGAAAGTCGTGAATTAAAATCCACCGACCTACTTGACGAAAGATGCCCTTCTGCAGTACCTAAAGATATAGTACAGTAATAGGATGGAACCAACACGTTGTCCTCACCTGGTCGAGAAGGAGAATCGTTCTGGAAAGAAGACTTCCTCTCCCGAACACCCATTTCCAACTGCCTGAGAAGCTCCTGTTCTTGACGCCTGGCAATGTTTTCGATGTCCTCGATCGTAGCCTTCTCAACCTGTGACCTGTACAGATCTCCCATCAGTCCTCCACCTCGTTGGAAGCTGTTTTCCCGGCTGTTCGACTGGCTGAAGCTTGCGCTCATTGCAGTTGCTGGAGCTCTTCGCGAAAGAGATGTAACAGCACGTGGTGGCTCTGTCATTGCCTTCTTAGAAGGGGCAACAACAGCAGTGGGTGGGCGCGAATTCGAGCGTAACTTCACGTTGACATTTGCTCTGGGTGCTTGGTGAGGTGAAACTAATGTGTGACTACTAGGCGAAGGTGTTCCATGGAATGCATCCTTCTTTGGTCCCATGGTAGTAGCGGGGCGTCGGGGAGTGACCCCCATTGTCACTGGTGGTACAGGGGATGCACTTGGAGTAATTTCATCCACCGCGTTCAACGCACTCTCCGCAGCACGAGGGGAACCTGAAACACTTCTGTCATGTAAACTCAAGTTTTAGAGGGGAGGACAGGTATGAAAAGGAAAGAAGCAAGCAGGGGTGTTAAAGCAAGTCGTAAGTGAGTGATTAACCTAACCAAAAGAATCGGAAAAGTCTTCTCTGGCATCAAAGAACTCGTCTTCTTCATCCTCTTCTAAGACCAGTTGATCTGGAAAAATCTTTCTAAACCTTTCACACGATTCGCGTGACTTGCCCTGGACTATCGGAGCAGCATTGAAATCAGCAGGGGTTTCTTCTTCCTCACAGAGATCAGTTAGTTTATCGACGGTGGGAGACTTCAATTTGGCCTTCTCTTCTAAAAAGGATTTACCACATGCAAGGAGCCCAGGGAAGAAAATGCACAACACCATTTCATGCAAACGCATACAGAATGGACAGACGAACCGAAAAAGGACTCACTCTTGCTGGCATGATTCCTGATTCGCCTACTCAATGCACTTCTTGTGCGGTAATCAATGGTCTGCGTGGATCCTTGAAGCCATTCAATCAGCTCATTCGAACTTTGATTTGCGCGATCAGTTGAAGGTGCTGTAGATGGAGTAGCACATGCAGGTTCGTCAGACACGTCGCAGAGCCATGTTTCCTCATCTACGTCAGCGTCATTCAGCTTCAGTCCGCTAAAGTCAATGGACAACCGATTATCGGGTTCATTCATTTTTGTGCATCTAAAAAGAACGTTTATTGACTAAAGTTCTAGGAACATCAAACGCGAGGACAACGCGATTATTTTAAGACAGCCTAACAAAGCAGATGATCTCAACAGGGGCTACTAAATCACTGGTCCTTCTTCAGGGGCTCTCCCTTCTCCCATGGAGTTACTTTAAGCGTGGCCGGATTCTTCTTTTGAGCGGCGCTCTTAGATTCTTTGACGCATTGGCGAACTACTTGGGCTGCGATCTGCGAGTAGCGGACGTAGTTGATACCGGCGGTTCTCCACTGCATGGCTGCTTGCTTCTACTGCAAATAGGGCGCATCGTAGCTGCTAACACGCGAGTGATGGATCCACGGGTTCACCGCTGTTTGACGTTAGTCTTCGTTCGTACTTGCCATGCAGTGAGTCCAAAACGCTTTCGAATTAATGAGGCGGCATGGCTGCCACGCGGCTGGAGAGTGGGCCGCACTTCTTGGCGCCAGTATGAAATGCAGGACAATGATCAGAGATTCAACGAGAGATAGCAATCGTTATCACAATAGGCTGCTATGGGAACTGCACACACATAGGACCGTATCAGAATAAGACGCTAAGGAAACTGCACAACCCACTATCACAACCTAATTGTACAGCGGTAGATCGATAGGAGAGATTATATTTCCATCTCCGACGGAAGCGTCTAATCCACCGCAAGTGATCTATCCCAAACAGGTCACAGTAGCGCAAACTCCTCTTCCGCTATTCAGCCATGAGGTTGGTCTGCGCCGCGCAGCCGGAACAAAAACGCAAAAAGTCATGCGTCACACACCCATGCAAGTGGTTAGCGATCGAGGCAAACACAAAGAAGAGAGTTTTCTCAGAAGACGACGAATGGTTAGAACATCGATCGCTTCCAGATAACAGTCGCACGGCACGTTCACATCCAGTCGCGAAAAGAATATTCAGGAATGAAAACATTTCGAACGGGGCCGAGTATGCAGGCCCAAACGGCGAGGCTGGCGTCCGCAGCAAGTGACGCCCGCCGCACGGCCGACTGGATTGATGTGACACACTCGATCGAGGATTAGCGCGTCCAGCGTCTGGTACCTCCCCGCGCCTTCACAGAGACTCGACTGGCTCCAAATGGATCGGACTCCGGATGTCTGCTTCTAGACGCCCCAGAGGAGCTTCCGGCTGTACGGAGGAGTGAGACTTGCTCCGGGCGGCGAGTGACCGACTCTCAAAACGAATCTCTTTGCTAGCCGCCCCTCCGCGGATTTCACTTGTCTCCAGTGGATGTCTGCTTGTTAAAGTCTCGTAGACTTCTTCTGTCTCCATCTCCGCTTGGGGCTTCCTGTTGTAAGGAGGGGAGAAGGACCTCCTCCGAGAGGCGAATGACCGAGTCTCACAACGATTCTCCTTGCTCGTCGT
Source organism: Steinernema khuongi (assembly GCA_016648015.1). Classification (NCBI taxonomy): domain Eukaryota; kingdom Metazoa; phylum Nematoda; class Chromadorea; order Rhabditida; family Steinernematidae; genus Steinernema; species Steinernema khuongi. The sequence continues at coordinate 20,431 of JADLIF010001017.1, read as the reverse complement.
GTCCTACCGCATGCGAATTGCCTGGACCTTCGTTTTCGTCTGCGCTCTTTTACAGAAGTCTGGAGAAGAAGTTGATGTGGCGTGAGCTCTCTTTGGATGTCTACTTCTCTTATGCATGTGTCTTGTGGATCATGTCTTGAGTAGTGGCAGTAGTTCATGAGTCTTCGCTAGCAATAGGAAATTTGCAGATCGGGACAGTTTTATGACGTAATTCTCGATTCTTCTTTGCTTTTCTTAAAGATTTAGAGTTGCATCTTTATTTTTCGTATCGTGAGTCAATTTAAAGTATTGTGGTCCTCTCAATCGATTAAATACAAAAAGTAGGACTGAAAAGCCGTTGCTTCTTATAACTCCGTCTCCGTGTTGACGAATTTTTCTCTGAAGTGTGTTTCCCTTGTTGTTTTTCCTTGTTCCGCGAACACATTCCGGTCCCTGTGGAATTTTCGTGCACCCCATCAATAATTTCCTCCTAATTACAGAACATGTTCTGGCGCGCCGCTGGCTTAAACTACGTCCGCTACTCCAAGATCGCCGCGGAAGTCACTCGCAAGTGCACGCAGGCCTCGAAAGCCGCCAAGAAGGGCGAAGCCACTCTGAAGGTGACCACCTGGGAAGCCGGCAAGCCGAAGAAGATCGAGTAAACCCGCAGGACCGAGCTCGTCATTCCGTTATAGCTGATAATGTAGAGTTGTGATTTCGTTATGTTCACTTTATAAACGGAGTTCACTTTTCTGAGATACTTTATTGCAGACTACTAAGAAGAACCCGCTTCGATTCATACAACACCGAGGGTATCACACGTATTTGAAACATTTTTGGCAATTCTGGGGCACCCTTGTTTTGAAGAGCACGGAATCCGCTCGGAACTGGGTGAAGAGAAGAGGATTGTACCCGTAGACGTCTGTGAAGAACCGGATGCAGTCGTGGCGTTCCAAGAAGTGAGACTCGTCGTTGGAAAGACTTTCCGTACACGTGGGGCATCTGAGCGTCCATTTGCTGGTTGTCTTCATTGGTGGCTTCCGAGTGATATGCGAGGCCAAGAAGTTCATGGCGATGTCCTCGCAGTTCTTGAGCTCGTCGACCTTCGCGCGGATCGCCGCCGGCATGTGGTGAGTGTAGGCACCGAGGAAGCTGTGGTGGATGAAGGCCGCTCCGGTCAGGATCATACTATACTGACAAGTGTGGTTGCTGTTGTAGAACATGCTATCTCCGAAGCGGGCGTGGTGCCTGGCAGGGAAGCCGACGATTTGGTCGCGACGCTCGCGCCACACGCGAAAGGCCAGGATGATCTCGTGTTGCTTGAGGTCGATGTCGTCGTCCATAGAGAGCACTGCCTCCGTGTGGATCTGCTCGTATGGAATGAAACGGTTGTTGAGGGAGTTAGTTTCCGCGCGGACGAACTCGATGGGGACGTGGATGCGGGGCCAGGAGCGGGGGGCTTCTCGATCGATGTTGTTCCACACGACAATGACCTTGTTGAGGTAGCTGAGGTTCCGGAGGCGTTCTAGGGAGGCGGAGAGCACAGCATCCCGGTTGTAGGTCAGCATCACAACTAAAATGCGAGTGAGAAGTAGGAGGATTTAACAAGAGCTCAAGCCCGAAGACGAGCTTTCCCTTACTTGTGAACTGTTCCTTGGGCCGATTGCCCCCTACGGCTTTGACAAACTCCTCTCCGGAACCAGGCCTGATAGGTCGCATTCCAGCATTCGTCTCCGGGTAGAACTCGGACTCCGAGGGCATCACAGGGGTATCGAGTAGATATGGTTGGGTGTGGTGCACGAAGTGTGTGTACTGGTTCCACGACTTGTAGGAATACTATAAGGAGTTGTAACCTGTTGCATACGGCTTGAGATACCATGGAGAACGAAGTGAAGTTGTGGAGGAATTTCTGAGAATTGGAAGGAGCCTCGACAGGTCCGAGCTCCTCTTCCTCGAAAGTGGGCTTCTTCTCCTGGGCGATTTGCGGCGCCAAGAAGGATTCGTTGAACATAGGCCGACCCAAGTCAACCGAGCGACCGTCCGAAGGGATCCCGATCCGAGATCTAACGGCGGAGATTATTGTCCGACTCAGAGCTGAAGGAAGAAGATGATCAGCAAGACATAGGGACTCACCTCTCGCGTTCCCCAAGTATTCCTCAAGGAAGACTCGCCCCATTCTTCGCATTTCCAGGATATCGGCTAGCGGGATGGATCTGAGGATGTAGTGCAATTCCGGCAGACGCCACTTGGAAACCCTGACGGAGAAGAGATTCCAGTCGAGCAAGTCGTCGAAGGGCAGCTTCACTTCGGAATCCAGGACTACGGGAACGGACCCGGCCAGAAGGGAGTCATAGAGGAGCCAATGGAACATGGAATCTTCGGCGGGGTGGACCAGAGAAAAGACTGAGTTGTTCAGATTTGCTTCCGGCGAGAAGTCGACCGTATCTACTGAATTCTCAGCCGACTTCCTGAAGCCCTCAAGAGTCTGGAGCAGCGAGGAGCCCTTATAAGCGAGTAGATTCTGAAGAAGAAGAATCAATTTTGTAAGCGAGTAGCATACCTTTCGTCTATGTGGGAGCAGTGGCTGGTACCGTTTCCAGTCTTCCATTTCATCGAATTCTGGAACGCCCAGGAAGACGGAATCCCGGAAGGAAGACCGGTGCCACAACGGAGAGCTTCCAATGACCATGGCCTTCTGCCAGTCGGAGTGGGACGTCCCCAGATCGACCAGAAGGTGATTCTGTCCTTCACCGTTCCAGTGCTCGAGATTCTTCGGAGAATCGGCGCCTTCTACGAGCGCCACCAGGAGACACGCCTTGTTCGCCTCTAGAACTCTGTTTGGGTGACTGCTGAGTTCTCTATGCAACGCGTTTTCCGAGTGTGACTCGTAGAGATAGAAGCGGAATCCTGTCGTGATGGAGCAGCGGCTGAAAAAAGTTCATGAGAGATGTAAATAAGAATTTCATCTTCCTTGGATTTAACTAAGAACTTCTCTAAAAATGGCTTGGAACAGGCTGAAAACTAACCTAAAGTCGAAGGCCGAATCCAGAAGCAGCTCTCCCTCGGTTGAAGACTCCTGGAGAGATCCCGACTGATTCCGCTCCAGAGGCCACAGAGGCTCACTCGGGAGGAAGACTCGGACGTTGTGGCGGTCGTCTATCTCCTTCTGGACACGTCGCGCCTCCTCAATCTGTCGCTCGATGTTCTGTAGCTCAAGTTCTGAAAGAGGATATAAGACGGAGAAGGAGGAAAGCTCACTCACTCTTGTTCGGAATCTCCCGAGTGACGGCTTCCAGCTCCAGATTCGCCTCGGCAAGCTTGTCTGCCGCCTCGGAGAGCTCCTCGCGGACAGAGTCACGGATCCGCTTCAGCTCGTCGACGCGCTGCCGGGCATCGCCCCAGAGCGGGTGGTGGCAGAAGGAGTCTTCTTCGCCGAGGCCATGGAAGGCGAAGCGACGTTCCGTAGAGCTCTCGATGGAGAAGAAGAGGAGGAGTGTAACAAAAATGAAGAGCGTCAGAATCACGGCTCCAAGGCTCATCCAGCAGTTTCGCCGTCGTAGAGCGCCGCAGAAGGCCCCGAAGGAGCCATCCGAGTCGACGAGAGCCTTCGTGCTCATCTCAGTACTGCATAGTTTCTGATCCTTACGATCTTCGAGGAAGGCAGAGGGAAAGTGCCAAATTTGACACTTGCCTCGCCCACACACGTCGATCTTATCACCGCTCGACCGTCTTTTACGGTGGGCGATGGCACATACGATTTTGACTTCTCTGCCTCGCTTGGATAAGAAAGTGTGAAACTAAGGCCCTGAAGGCTTCCAAGAAGAGAGTGGCGACTCTGAAAGTGGCCACCTGGGAAGCACATCGAATAACTTCGAATTTAGAACGTTCCTAAGAAGGTAGACTGTCGCCAGTCGCATGGAACGCTGAAGAAGGCAGAATGTATCCCCGTAACCGACAATTGTGACCTTACAGGTGATCCTCTGAGAAGCCTTGCCTCCATGGAATCGGCGGTGGAGCTGCAGACAGCTGAGGTGGAGCTTCTGAAGGCGATGTACAGCGAGGAGGAGCTGAGCTTCGGCGATTGCTCGTCCTCCATTGACTTCTTGCTCAAGTTGGTAAGCTCCCGGTATATTTTCTGAGCTTCACGTTGTAGAATCTGGAGAATAGCGACGCCAAGCTGGAACTCTCAGTGCAGCTTCCCTCGGATTACCCGATCGGAGCCAAACCCGGAGTCATGATTCGAAGCGTCAAGATCAACGAAACCGAGGCGAACAGAGAGCTCCGAAGATTTGTGCATGGTCTTCCGATGGGTGAAGCGATTCTCCACGAAGTGATATCTTGGATTCAAGACAACGCCGCTGATTACGGTAGTTCTTCGTCTCTGATCACCAAAGCTTATCCTCACCGAATTTCAGCGCTTCACGAAGAACCACTGGAATCCAAAGAAGGCGAAGAGACGCAGGACGAGCTCTACCGTATGTGGATCTTCAGTCATCACCTCTACAGTACCACGAAGCGGCGGGACATCCTAACTCTCTCGAAGCGTTTCGACCTTCGTGGAATAGCCGTGCCCGGGAAGCCGGCGATCCTCGTGATTGAGGGGTGGAAACGAGGGTGCAACTCCTTCTGGGAACAAGTCCGCTCATGGAACTGGCAGCGGATATGCGTCAAACTCGAAGAACCCCTCAAGGAAACCAGCTCTCTGGGGAAGTTCCGCGAGCTGATCCTGACCTCGGCGAACGGAAAAAGTGGAGATCTCAGCCAGCTGAAAGAAGTCCTCGAGGAGCATTCGCTGGGCGGGTACTTCAGAAAAATGTTTGATTTATGTTAAAATTCTAACGAATCTGTCATGAGCAACAATGAGAGAGGAATCTAAGTGATGGCTATGTACAGTATGGCTATGGCTTTTTGGTAATTCCCAGAATGCCCAGGATATCGTCCTTCAGGGATTCCGGGTCTTCCATGATGTTCGTGCTTCCGACCAGATTGATGAGCACCTGTGTGCTGTAGGGCTGGAGTTGGTCGTTGGACCACCGCTCGCCGAACCACTTATGGCACTGCTCCGAGATCTCTATTCGGTTCGTCGTGTCCACCGTGCTCATGGACGAGGCGAACGAGTCAATGAACGGTTCCAGCATCTGACTCATCTGAAGGAGGCGCTCAGCATTGCAAATGAGGACGCTATGACTCACGATCCAGAAGCGGAAGTCTTCCTTGCTCCGTTCCTTCGTGTATTTATCGAAGAAGTTCTTGATCTGCGTCTTTTGGTCCGTAGGGGACTTGCTGAGGTTGCTTTTCTTTTTCGGAAGCGTCGACTGGAGGGTTCTGCAAAGGGAAGAAGTGAGCTTAGCCGGTGAGTGAAGGTAACACACGATATTCTAGCGCTCAACTTGCTGATCTGGTTATCCAGAGCCTCCTCGTCGCTCTTGAACTTATTCGTGGACTCCTGAAGCATCCGCAGCCTGTCGGCCGCCTTGGCCAGCACCACGGCGTTCGTCGGCTTAAGACCGTTGGAGTACAGGTCCGGAACGATCTTCATCAGCTGGTCGAATCCGTCCTTCAGAGCGCTTCGGCGATTCTGCTCGGCCTTCAGGTGGACCATCCGTTTCCTGTCACTGGGGTGTTGCGTGCTATCCGCAGGGTGCGAGGCGGGGTTTGCATCTGTGGTCAGGGTCCTCTTCTTCGCGGCGTGGGATGCGGGGGTCGGAGGAACGGAGAGGGGTGATGAGATCGTGGCGGTTTGAGGGGGGTTTTCAGCTGAAATGTAAGGTAAGAAAGAGGTCTTTAGGAGCTGTCCACCCACGTTCGCTCCATTTCCGCGCGGTCAGCGTAGGTTCGGGCTTCACGAGCGTGGTGGCAGTGGGAGGCGACGGGTTCGCGAGCACGTTCCCCAGGATGCTAAGACCGGAGATGGACCCAGGGTCGCCTACAGTAGGCGCTGTGCTGTTGACGACGACGCCGGACGTGGCCGTGGGGCCAATCAGTTGCGTGCTCATCTGCGGGAACAGGGGCTGCGGGATGGCCTCGGCGGGAACGTCCAGTCTGGGGATCTTGGGCGGCGGGTGCTGGATCGCTGAGCGCATCGTCGCCACCGAAGCCTGCGTCTGCGCCGGCAGCAGGTGTGACTGGACTGACGGCGACTGAATCATTTATAAACATGAAACTTGACCCCGGCGATGGCCTGATCAGGCCAGGGCTACTCACGCGGAGGTACTGGGCGTTGGAGCCCCACGCCGCCTTCGAGTGCAGCGAGCGGTGCTGACTGATTACGTTCTTTGAGTCCGCCTGTATCTGCTGCAGGTGGAGTTCATGTTGCTGACTAAGCGAGAACGGCTGTGCATGAGTCGCCTGAATGGGGTACGGTATTTCGAGACTTGTACTTGTGGTGGGCAATTGGAACATCTGGAACATTGGAATAATTTTGAGATGCTTGAGATATGTTGGGGGAGGGAATGTTGGATTCAAGGGGGTCCAGGTTTTGCGCACAAATAATGCTTAAAAATAGATAAATGGGATAGAAGCCGGGGTCATAAGCTATGAGTCATCCCACAAAGGCATTTCAGAAATGTACTTGAAATGCACTTTTCTTATGATCAGAGGAGGTGGCCTATGTGGTGGGGAGATTTTCATAAGATCGTTTTCATTTTTGAACCGAGAGAAGTTCAGAATTCAAAAAAAGGCTTTCAGAAGTATGCTGGAGTCTCTCCTATTTCTTAATCTTTTCCAGGCTGCAAGATAAACTAGGAGATGTAGTATAAAAGGACATTAAATCGGTGTTTTGAATCTCCTTAAGTTCTACTGACCGGGTGGAAAAGGTGGGCGATGCTGTCGGACACGGTGCGCTGCCTGCTGCCTAGCTGCTCCGCGCCTCCAAAGTTGATCAGCGAGTCGCAGCTGAAGGGCGAGCTGGAAGGGGGCTTGTCGACGATCAACTGCTTCACGGGCTGGAGTCCCTGGTGTTGCAGATGCTGATGGATGGAGTGCTGCCAGTGGGTCGCGTTACTCGTCGGTATCCACGGGCGAGAGTTTGCCTGATTCTGCCCGCTGCCCAGGACCATGTTTCCGTAGGGACTGAAGGGGGAGGCTCCGGTGGAGGCGACGGCGGCGGCCAGGAACTGGGGAGCGTAGGTGTCGAACGGGGAGTCGGCGCTCTGGTGACCGCCAAATGACTGATTCTGGTGGTGTTGCTGCTGGCCGTAGACGGCCTGCGAGTAGAAGGGCTGAGTCATGTGCGGCGTGGACATGAGCGCGGGCGTCACGGGGATGGAGATCTCGGGCACAGTCGAGGGATTCGGCTGCGGCTGTTGCTGCTGCTGGGCCCGCTGGTTACTGTAGTCGACGAGGACGTTCGCCGCGTCGTAGTCCTTGGGCGAGTAGCCCACAGAGCGCGAGTTTGTCACCACGGAGCTGCTTCGGGTCTGCCGAGCTTTGTGGTTGGAGGAAGGGGGCTGGTGAGGGATGTAGTTGTCGTCCGAGGACGCCATCCATTTCTTGATCTCCTCGATGTTGTTGTCCTGTGCGGGCATGTTCGCCTGGAGCGGCAGAAGCCCGGGCTGGATCGTGTCCGCGTTGTCGCTTTGAACTAAAAACGCCTTTAGGATAGTCTTCGAATCGCGTCGCGTTCGTATTTTGAGATAGAAAGTCGATTAATGATATTTTTGGGGATCTGAAGGGTTGTAGGTTGCACTTTCTGTCAATATCCCCCACAGGAATTCTTCATTGGGTAACACCAAAGCGCAGGGTAAAGGAGCAGGTAAAGTTGCTGAAGGAGATATTTGAAAACCTAGAGCCTAGAATCATAAAAACGGTCGATTTGCACGTTTGCGCGTTGGAACGTGAGCCGACCGCCCGATTGGGTGCCGGAGACGACATAAAAAAGCGGAAAGGAGGGACGGTGCCAGCTGCACGCATCAACAGGCGCTGGGAAAGGGGGAGATCGGCCCAGACGAAAACATTAACATATTCGGAAGGCGAAATTGCGAAGGGAGATGAGATGACTCAAGCTTACAGTCCCTGGGAACATTGGGATAAAGAAGAGATAGGGATACTATAAATGGATAGATCGGTCGGGTAACTTGAGAGATGTCGGTTAAAGCCTTGGTGGGCCTTTGTGTGACCCAAAAGATTACTGTTATCCTTGTTTTGGCCCTTTCAGATCCAGAAAGAGACCTATCGACAGTATTTGGCTTTCACTCTGATTGATCTATTGGCTTCTGATGTTTTCCTTTTGCATTTTTCTATCTTTTTTTACGTGAATCATCTAATTTCCCGTCGCGACAGTACGCGATCACGCCTTCCGATTATGTTAATGAGTTCGCCTGGGCCCCTTTCGCTCTTTCCCAGCGTCTGTTGATGCGCTGCACATCGTCTCTTCTTTGTTATGTGTCGTCTCCTATCAACCTCCGCCCATTCACCTCAATTCGACTTTCCTGCCATGCCAAGGATTTGATTATTCAAACGCTCCCGCAAATCAAGGAACTTTCCAGGAAGACGGTCGTCGAGCTATCCTCTCCTCAACTTAGCTATCCTCAACTCAATCTACGCGCAAGAAACAAAAACATTGGGAGGCTGGCTACCGTAATCCTTAGGTAGGTTTGCCCTAACTTTTGAACTTGTTGGCTTTGCGATCCTTTTTCTAGGCAAAAGTAAGACTTAAGGACTTAAAGTATGGTTTTTTTCTTCTATTCTTTTGCTGAAGTTCTAAGGGAGGAAAATTGGATGGGACTTTGGACGCGTTCGTCAGAGATTACACAAACTTAATAGGAATGTTCGCGAGTGAGCTAATTTTCCGAATTTTGGGAGTGGGTGCATTTGATAGGTCTCGGTGCACATAATCACAATTGACAATTTTTAGCTGCCATCTCCCCGAATTATTTTTTAAAAAGATTTTTAAAAGTCGAAAAATCGACCAAGTTGGGGTCAATTAAGCTCGATTTTCTTACAAGTGTGCTTTCCAATTTTGACTTTCTTGTGGGCATTGGGTAGAGCTTGAAGTGATCTATCATCTACGTTTTGAATCACTTCGATCGGATAAAAAATAGACAAATTTGACAAATGCGAATTTTTCTCATTTTTCGAATTTCGAATTTAAAGCTAAATCCTATTCGATTGAAGTGATTCCGGGCGCAGATTATAGAACTCGTCAAGCTGTATCCAGCGCCCATAAGAAAACCAAAATCGAAAAACCCACGTGTAAAAAAATCGAGCTTAATTGACCCAAACTTTTCGATTTTTCGACTTTTAAAAATCTTTTTAAAAAATAATTCGGGGAGATGGCAGCTAAAAGTTGTCAATTGTGACTATGTGCACCGAGACCTATCAAATGCACCCACTCCCAAAATTCGGAAAATTAGCTCACTCGCGAACATTCCTATTTAGATTCGGAAATCTGACATTTTTTGTCCTCGGATGATCTGAACCAGAATACGATTTGGTCGCTTGTAAGAGAGGGCGACAAATCGCCGGCTTCTAAAGGGGTTCCGAACTGAAGGATGCTATCAAGGCACTGGTCCTGAAAACGTCCTGAAAGCAGAGATTCTAGTGGGAAGAGAGGTGGTCGTGGGCGCTGGTTGGAGGCAGTGGAGGTGCGGACGGTGCGTGCGAGGTGCGCGGGGGATACGATAGCCGTGGTGATCGGAGGGATGCGTGACTTTCAAAGTACTGACTTGACTGACTGGGCACCCCCTTACAAGTGAACCACTTGAGTCCAGGCGGAGATTAAGGTCAGGCCTTATGCCTCTCCAGAGGACTTACTTTCTCGGACGTTGGGGAACCAGAAGGGTTCGTCCAGCCCATCCAGGATACTGTCGGGGAACATGTCGTCTTCATCGAAGCACAGTTCCATCCCATAGTTCGGCGGAGGTGTGTGGGTCTGGGAGGCTTGGTTGTAAGAGGAGTCGAACTCACAGCTACAGCTGGCAATCTGTACACCCCAGGAGTTGGTCATCAAGGCTTTCCAAGACCAGGCCTACCCTCTGTCGCTTCGTCTCCTTATTCTTATCCTCCTTGTTCTTCTCCTTCGGGACAAAGTGGCGCCATCTTTTGTACTGAGCGCAGACCGCCTTCATCCTTCGTTTCCAGTACATGCCCTCTAGGACAGAGCCCCCTATCTTCGTGTGCGTCGCGTCGTCGTCGGGCACCGCGAAATAGCAGAATGTCCGCTTCTTGGGCTTCTTAGGCTTCCGGAACTCCATGTAGTAAGCGCGCCAGATGACGTTGTTCAGCCGGATTCTCTGACTGCACGGAAGCCGAATCCCTTTGAAGTCCTTCCACTTCGGAGTCGTCATTTTGCTAAAGGACATTGTGAGTACTTGGCTACCGTAATGAGAATGTCTACTTGTACGCCACTTTGAGGCATTTGTTGAGCTTGTTGAGGGAGACGTCGATGGCGATGGACTGCGTCTTGCGAGGACCGAACTTGTAGAACGTCACCGGTTTCTCGTCGCGGTCGGTGATTGCCGACTCCGCGCGGCTGTCGGTGTTGCGGTCCTCTTCATCGACCACTTCCACCTGCAAACGACGCAATTAATGCGCCCTGAAATGCTCGCCGAAACCCGACTCTAGCAACCCCGCTTGGGAGTGTTTACGTCACAGAGGAGAGCGCAGTTTTTGAGGTTTTTGATCTACAGTCATTGTTGCAGGTTCTCAATGGGCGTTTTGCATATTTGAAGTTCATCTTTGGATGTGCTACGACACTCTACAATTTGTGGGTTTTTAGGCTCTGGTGTGGAGTTTGGGCCCTACACAGGTGAGTTTCAGAAGCAGTTAAACCCATAAAAATCAGTTTTTATACGTTGGACCGTCTCCTTCGAATGGTGCGAGAGATCACGGAAGAGCAGAGAAATACTGCACCGAGTGCTTCTTCTCTGGTTGTCTGCGCTCTCTGACACAACTCGTAGAAGAAGCAAGTAAGGCTTTTTGAAAAATTTCTGTTCCTTATCTGGGCACTTTGTACACCTGGAATCCAGTGCCCACTTATCAAACCCACTTATCGGATTACAAAACTGTCCACCAGCCCTAAACCACCATGTCCCTTCCACGTGGAATGCCTAGACTGAGTAATTTAGATCACCGCCACGTGACACATCACCAAAGACCGGCGTCCACGAACTCAGGTATTCCATCGAAAGGGCACCCCTGCCTGTTTCCCCAGTCACGTGGTGGGCGAGTAAACAGCGCCTGGAAGTTCGTCGATCTCTCACCGGCTCATCCCAGCGAATCTCTTACGACTTCGCGGTAAACCCATTAGATTAGAATCTTTGGAGTTTGGACTCTGGGCTGCCTCAGGGCAGCAGAGCGCTCTGTGTTCGGTAAACATCGTCTATTGGAGAGAGTCGATGGAAAGGAATGTGGCCCAGTTCAAAGCCTGAGACTTCCACAAGCTCTCAGAAAAACGCACCTCTACGTCCTCGTCCTCGTCCTCCACTTGCTCGTGCGGGTTGGAGGTCATGAAATGACCGCTGTGGATCGGTTCGCTGCTCATCATGGCCGATCTCTTCTGTTCTCGGCCGCTCAATATCTCATGCTACCTGAAAGCCAAGCACGCATAAGCATCGGCGGGTCGGTCAGCGAGGGTATCGGAGAGCGGGACGCGGGGTTACCCAGCGAGTGGGAGCGACAACAGCCCTATCACACGTGATAACTTCCCGATCGATCACGTGTCGCGGACTCTTCGGCGGCGCGGTCGAGAGGAACGACGACGCCGACAGGAGGAGTTATCTTGCCTAAACTATAAAGTACCCAACGGAAAGGCGAACCATTCGATCAGGCGATCAAAGGGGGTCGGACGTAAGCGATTTATGCGTGTGATATGTACAGGACGGAGCGATATGGCAAGAGGCTTCGGTGGAGTCAGACGAACGACATCTCCGTGCGGGCGACCAGCATGTGGAGCACTTCGTAGCGTTTGATGTATTTCACCGCCTTGTCGTGCGTGACCATCGTGAAATCGTTGCCGTTCACCTGAAACGTGCGGTTTAGCGAACTCCCACTCTGGAGGATGGTTAGTGATCCTCCCATTGTTCTGTTAGAACTGTATCGCTGCTCAGTCTCAAAACTCACACTTCTGACTTACTGACTGCCTGTGGGCAGCGGTGTGATGGAGAGAGTCAGAAGGCCAGAGAAAAATGTGTTTTTCTTCCAAATACACTCCCTTTCTTCTGTTTGTATTTGTACACTCGTGGCTCCGGCCACAGATCTAAAAGGGGAAGCTGGAACTGCCAGAAAAAGCAGGTGTTCTCTGTTCTGTGATCGCAGACCACCTTTATCACGTCGCAGCGTACAGGTACTACAGGTACTAGACTTCTAACATCGAAATTAGCCTGAATAGTGAGTTGTCTCGTGCGAAATGAGAATTGTTACCAATCTCTGTAATGTCGTTACCCCCGGCATGAAAAAATGGTACTCGAGTGGGGCCAGGGTGAGCTGAGCTTCCCAAAAAATCCCATAAAATAATGTAAAAAATCCAAAACTGGTGATTGTACCGAGTTCTCTATCCGAAAGCTAAGGCCAGAATCTAAGGCGTTCTTCTTAGGCCCCCTAAGCTCTCTGAAGTGTTTCTTTGGTGTATTAAGGTAAAAAATGTCGTCAGTATTTGACAACGCAAACCCGACTAAGGACGTACTCGAAGGATTTTGTCGTGAAGTTTGAGGCCTACACGTTCCGCCGGCGAGTCGGCGTCAATGTGCGTGATGTAGATGCCGGTGTCCGGGTAGCGGAAGGGCGCCCTCGAAGGATCCTGGTCAATGCCGCCGCCGATCCGGAAGCCAACCTTCAGCAGCCGCTCTCCTGTGGTCGCATCCACGGCCTCCTCCTTCTGCAGCTCGATGGCGATGCTCACGCACTCCATGGGCTTGCCGGCAAGGTGTCCGTAGGCGCTCATCCTCTCTGAAAGCGATCGATGCGAATGGAGCCGACGAAGAACGATCGCGCCGACGTAATCAATGTGTGATGTGTCACCGGCGTTCTCGCATGATTAAGATCGCCTCTGCGGAGGCCGAACCGTCTTTGAAAAATAAACAGTTCGGTGTAAGCAACGTCACCACGGGTGAATCACTGTTCACAGTAGAGAGGCCGAAAACAATACGTCGAGGCCACTTTGCTTGGACCTAAAACCGATCATCTCAGACCTACTAGTGGGCCGACCCAAATGAGAACGACCAAACTGGGTTTGGAGAAAATAGACACCACTGGTTCAAAGTTAAAAGACCGACCAGAAGTTGCCGAGCCTCTAATCGCATTTGCTCACATGGGTGGCCGCGCACAGTGAGTGAGCCTCTCGAGAATCGGATTAGAGGAGATAATAATCTCGACGGCATTCAATGAAGGGCAAGGACAGGGAAGACTGTACTTCTACGTGACTCTATGGAAGCCATAAATCGACTCGAACGGAGTCAACTCCAAATCAAATCTCCAAGGGCACCTCATGTCAAGGTTTTAAAGTTGAGTAAACAAGCAAAACAGGGTCAGCATCCGAGCAAATCTTGACTCAACGATATTCTCCTAAAACATCGAGCCTCAGTGTTGAAGAAAGGCCCTACTTATGCGAGAATTTGAGCGAACCATCAATCCAAAAGCTGACTTGGAAATGGAAATTCGCCTAGATATCTATATACTCACATCAAGCGGAAAGGAGTCGTTTTGATCCTCGACGTGACTCCAATTTGGGGCGAAACCGGCTTCCCGACCTTAAACTTACTGTAATTTCCGAGTAGCACGCATGGCCGAGACGCATGTTTCCATAATGAGAGGAGGAAAGACGGCTGCACGGCGACGGACTCCAAAGAACGAATTGTTGCCGTGAGAAACGAATCACGTCTCTTCTTGCAAGGCGGGACGCTTGGAGACACGTGACGTGCGAATCCCAAGAGCACGAGATTAAAAATTAAACGCCTAGAAACGTTTCATCCGATGCCACCGAGGACGGTGGAGAGCTCTAGCGTTCCGGAGGCAAGGAAGAAGCTCCGAGCATCGTGCTTTCAAGGAAAAGCCATATCAAAAGAGTGCGTCGACTGCTTGAGACAGAGCAATCAGAAGTTGAAGGTCCTACCGCGATTTACCGTAATATCGGTGGAAGAGATACTCTACGTGGGTGGTCGATGACAGTTGTGTTTCTTCTGGCTTCTGGAGAAGTCTCTGTGCGTTTCGTCGGGGAAGAGTCGCCTAAAAAGAAATCTAGTGAGGTAGAATCCGTATGTGTTCTCTTCAGATCCTTCAGTTTTGATGCGTTCTTCGTTTTCCGTGTGGGAACCCGATGCCTTTAGTCTCGATCCTCCCGTTCAGTCTGGCTTCGCTTTTGAGATTCCGGAGGTTGCCTTCTAGTTTCTGTCTCCGCACAGAAGCCTGAAAAAGAGTCTCTGGATTACGATATTACTCCGTTCGCATCGGTGGTGCTTGAATGTTCTCACCTTCCATATCGATCCTATAATAACTCGCCGCTCATTAGAAAAATTCGCTAATTTTAATCGCGATTTTCCGATATAAATCATGTCATCTCTAAACCATCTTCAGATTTCACCATGGGTAAGAAGGGGAAGGTAGGAAAGCAGCGTAAGGATAAGTACTATCACTTGGCCAAGGAGGCCGGGTACCGCTCCCGTGCCGCCTTCAAGTTGATCCAGCTGAACAAACGCTTCGAATTCCTGCAAAACTCCCGAGCTTTGGTGGATCTGTGCGCCGCTCCCGGAGGATGGCTTCAAGTTGCCAGCCAGAACATGCCCGTCTCCTCCTTGTGCATCGGTAAGCCCTTCTTCTTGAGATGGTCTCTCAAGACTTCTATCTAAGGTATCGATCTGGCCCCTATCAAGGCGATCAACAACTGCATAACCCTGCAAGGCGATATTACGACGGAATCGTCGCGAGTCGCCATCAAGAAGGAGCTCAACCGTTGGGAGGTGCGTTTCTCCTGTCCTTCCTGATATAGTCCTCGTATTTCAGGCGGATACCGTTCTTCACGACGGTGCGCCCAACGTCGGTCTCAACTGGGCACACGACGCCTTCCAGCAGAACTGCTTGACCCTGTCTGCCCTGAAGTTGGCCACCCAGATCTTGAGGAAAGGCGGATACTTCGTAACGAAGGTCTTCCGTTCCAACGACTACCATGCCCTCGTCGCAGTCTTCGAGAAGCTCTTCCGTCGCGTCCATGTCTGGAAGCCCGCTGCGTCTCGTCTCGAGTCTGCTGAGATCTTCGTCGTCTGTGAAAAATACTTGAAGCCCGCGAAAGTTGACCCCGCCCTCCTCGATTCAAAGAAGGTCTTCGTTGAGCCCGATGTGGAGCCCTCTACCGCTAAAGGGTAAGTCTATTTCTCTGGAGTCGTGGTAGTACTATTTCCTCGTTTTAGACAAAATCTTCTGCGCCCTCCAAAGAAGCAGAAGAAGGCGAAGGCTGAAGGATACCAGAGTTCTACTCTTATCCTGTACAATGAGTTGCCGGCCAGCAAATTCATCGAGAACAATGATCCGCTCACCATGTTGAGCGAGGCGAACTGCATCGTGCTCGACGACGATAGCTACAAGAACAACGCCAAGACCACAGAGGAGATCCTGGAATGCATGAAGGACATCAAGGTTTGCGGTCCTCGCGAGCTTCGCCTGCTCTTGAAGTGGCGTCAGCACATAATCAAGGAGAAGAAGGAGGCGGAGAAGGAGGCTAATGCGTAAGTGAAACGCGTTTTTCCTTGTTATCTCTTCTTGCAGTGAAGAGAAGGAAGCCCAACCAGTGGAAGAGGATCCAGATGAAGTAGAGGAGCGTGAGCTTGCCGAAATCGACGAGCTGATCCGTAACGCTTCCGCTGCCGAGAAGTCCGCTCTGAAAAAGAAGAAGCGAAAGCTGCTCAAGGAGAAGGCGAAGTTCTTGGAGAAGAAGAAGCTTGGCATGATCCACGAGGGCGATCAGGTCGAAGTCACCGACGACGTCGATCTCTTCTCCCTGGCCAAGATCAAGAGGGCTAAACTCCGTGCTCTGGAGAAAGCTGGCGAGGATTTGCCTGAAGTAGAAGATGAAGACGCGGATATTGACGCGCAGTACGCCAGTGGTGACGAAGATGAAGATCCAGAAGATGAAGGAGTGTGGGAGTCTCGTGGAAAGGACGGCGAAGACGAGTAAGTTATTTCGGGATTTCTTTGAGGCGACTTCTTGGAGCATAGACCGCGTTTTGTCTCTAGTCTAGACATGTCTTGGATTAGAATCCAGCTAGGAGACTTCTTGAAGATTAGATTTCCGTAAATAATCAGATTAACAACTATCCATTACAGCCATGATGACGACAGTGACAACGAGCTCGTCCACACCGAGGAGACGGGAATGTCCAAGAGTGAGCGTCTCGAGTCACGTGCTGACAAGTGGTTCTCCAGGGTTTGTTTTCCCTCTTTATAACGTCGTGACACCATTCCTTTAGAATGACGTCGCTGAACTTCTCGACGATGACGAAGACGATGAAGACGGCATGGACATCATCGAGAAGCACATGAGCCGTTCCATGAACAAGGAGAAGTTCCACGCCAACACGGTTGAGTTTGAAGACAAGAAGTCCAAGTCGAAGAAGGAGAAGAAGGAGGCGATGAAGACCGGCTTGGGCAATAAAGCTCCAGAACCCGAAGAGGACGTTCCCACCGATACGGACAGCGACGACGAGAGCGTGGAAGCCGATGGATTCAAGGAAGAAAGTGAAGTGTGGCGCACCGACGAGAAGTTCGATAAGGACGACGGTCGCACTGCCAAGCGCAAGAGCGCCACGGATTCCGGCCCAGCTGAGAAGATCATGCGCCTGACTGCGGAGGAGAAGGCCATGGGTGAGATGCTGATCTACTCCAGCAAGACGCGCCGTGATCTGGAAGACTTCGCCTGGAACCGCTACGCGAACAACGACGACGGACTTCCAGACTGGTTTGTCAAGGACGAAGCCCGACACTACCGGAAGCAGATCCCTCTGACCAAGGCCCAAGTGCAGCGGTACCGCGAGGAGATGAAGGAACTAAACGCCCGACCCATCAAGAAGGTGGCTGAAGCGAAGGCTCGTAAAGCCCGTAAGGTTCGCAACCGCCTCGAGCGAGCCAAGAAGAAGGCCGAGAACATCCTGTCCAACGAGAACATGGAGCATGGAGAGAAGATCCGCGAAATGAAGAAGTAAGATTAGCTTTATTGATTGAGACTGTATTATTCACCTTTAGATTGTACAAGAAGGCCGGAAAGCCCGAGAAGAAAGAGGTCACGTACCGTGTCATGACGAGAGGAGGCCGTGGAACCCAGCAGCGTCCCAAGGGTCCATACAAGGTTGTTGACGCTCGTCTCAAGAAGGATAACAGAAAACAGAAGGAGTCGGCCAGGAAGGAGAGCTGGAAGAAGAAGTCCGGACCGGCCAAATTTGCAGCAAAGGTTCGTTTATAGCGGGGTATGGAATCTGATGTTGCGTTTAGGAACAGCAGAAGAAGAGAAGAAGGGCTGCTCGCCAAGGAACCGATTAAGCGAGGCCGTTGGAATGATTTTTTCGTTGTTGGAATTGTTATACTTGTTAACTTTGTTTGGAGTTGTTACTGTTGTTATGAAATTTTGGCTGAAGACCTGTGACTTTTGATGCCTTGTTCGCAGCCTTTAGTGGCGATAGAGAGACCGAAGATCGCAGGAGTTGTGAACTGGAGTTCTTTTCACTTCGTCCTTGCCAAGGCTCACTAACATGTAACTATTCCCGTGTGTCCCCGGCCGATTGAAATGAAACTTCGTGGGATGATAGGCCTAGATATAAGTATTACAGCGCGCATAGCTAGAGCGGCCCTAACTCAAAATTTCCTACCTATAGAACCAAATGAAACACTGGAAGACATAGACAGCTGGTGAGGTCTGCGCTCTGGTCTTCACCGAAGTAAAGTTCCATATGAAATGTACTTCGGCAGGTGCGCGTGGCTCAAGGAGTTTCAGCTTCTCGTCGCGGTTAGCTCTCCGTTTTCCCGCCACTTCCGTGGGCAACAGCAGAAGTTCGTCGATCTTTCGTCGGCTTCTCCCAGCACGTCGCCTAGCCATCGGCGGGGTCGGTGGAAGCGACAGCACTCCTGCCAAACGTGATAGCTTTCCAACTTTCACAAGCTGACATGTGAGCCGACTTGAAATGTTCAAACTGAGGCAGATTTGCAGAGACAGAAAACAGCTTCTATTCAAAACAATAGAACAACAACATAGTTGTACAACGTAACAAAAACAACTGATACGTGATACCAGTTCCACACAATCGCACCTTCTTGAGCATCAGAAATAGTAGCGGATGGTTGGCTTGATTGGACGTTTCATGGCAGATTCCTTCGAGGAAGCAACAGAGCATGTCTTCGGAGGACCAACAATTTGCTCCACGCGAATGGGAGAAGACACTTGGACTGGAGCATCTGAGGTGGGCCGATCTGAAAAGGAACGTGGAAGGACGGAAGTTATCAGTCAACCTAACCTGTAGATTCCTTCGGAGGAGCAATGGGTTCCTTCTGAGGAGTAGTGAATTCTTTCGGAGGAGTAGTGGATTCCTTCGGAGGAGCAGTCTTCGGAAGAGCAGTGGATTCCTTTGGAGGACTAGCAATCTGTTCCGGGCGAATGAAAGAAGACGCTTGGACTGGACCATCCGAGAAAGGTCGATCTAAAACGGAGCGTTGAAGAAGACGGGAAGTTAACAGTTAACTTACTGAAGCCCGTCATCTCACGACCACCGCCTCTCATTGAGCCACGGCCGCCACGACCACCTCCACGGCCGCCGCGTCCACCACGGCACTCATTATTTTGGGCCAACGTGGGGCAGAAACGTCCACTTTGCGATTCACTACCAAGCGATGGGGCGGGTGACGACGGCGTCTCCATTGGGGCGTCACTGTGGATTCTATTCTTCGTCTTCGCCAGAATTGAGGCCAACGTGAACGACGATTCAGGCTGCTGGGTGTTCACGAACACACGGTTCTGGCCGATAGGGGCCACCACCGGCCGGTTCACTGTGGGAAACACCTGTGGAGGACCGGCGCAGTTTTGTTGATCGCCGTGCATGGGTGGAGGAGCACCACGGTCATCACCTAAAAATTTCAAATGTATTTGATAATCACTAGCATGTCCAACCTGAGGTATTGTGGGCGGAGCCTGGGCCAGAAAACAATCCAAGAAGGCTTCGACGATCTCCGCCCCCTCTGCCAATCGCGACACGATTCGGATTTGATCCTCGAAGCGACCCTCCTCCGCGAGGAACGAACGGCTCTCTTCGTCCATTACCGCGAAACATTATTTCGATGCCTGAATTGACAGAACCGTTTACAAAATCGCTGCAACGCGAGGGAACACGAAAAACACGGACAAGATCAAAGGGAAAAGGCCAGCATGCAGCAGGTCGAAACCCAAAATAGCTTGGCTGCAGTGTGCCACGCCTAACGTCTCCAATCACTGGCAAACAAACAAACAAACAACTCCGCTGATCTTTTCGTTGTGAAACCAAATCCATATCAAATGCACTAAACCTTCGATGCCCAGTTCCGCCTACTGTACTTTACTCCCTGAAACTTTCCAACGATTTGAGGAAGCTTTGGTGCCATTATCGAAACTCAACTCTCATCTGTTTTGCAGAATTGTTGGGAAAGTAGCTGATAGACGAGACGCCTTCTACTTCGCAATTCTAGCGTTCACCTGTAGAGTGTTCTGGGGTACAACATCAACAAGAGAGGGGAACTTTTACATTCATTCAGAACACATCGAAATACATTTAGGATATTTTAAGGGTTGTACTCAATGGGGAGGTTCTTGCGACGGACCATTCCGTCTCCCTGGAACCACTCGCGGCGGAACTGCTTGGCGGAGCCATCGGGGGTGTTGGTCCACTCGATGGTGATGCGGTCGTTGTTGGTGTCCTCCTGTCCGTAGGCGAAGGAGTCACAGGAGACGGCCATCAGGATGTTCTCCTTGGGGTCCAGCACTCCACATGGGGGGTCCACTCCGAGGCGCTTCATGTTGGTCGTCTTGATGGCCCATCCGATGCGGCGTCCTCCAGAGTTGGTGATCTTGATGTGGTAGGTGTGCTTGTCATCGTAGGGGGCGTTGAAGACGATCTTCGTGCCGGGCTGGGTGTTGATGTCTCCAGGAGGGATGGATTCAGCCATGCTGCATGCCAACTGACTCGCCCGCCCTCCTTATATTGACTCCAAACGACCGACCCGTCATTGGACAGACGGGCGGAGACGGCATGTCTAATTTGTCACAGGAGCACTGACCGTCTGAGTCTGCAACGTGGTATTCTGCACGTCCCCTATGGGTATCTCAATCTCTGCGAAACTCGGTGAGCGGCCTTCCAGTAAGCTCAGACATCGATTCCGGTAAGCATCTTGCCGCAAATCGCCTTCTGGAGGCGATGAATCGTCCAGAACCAGTGGGCGCCTCTATCTTCCCAAGACTCCCCAACACTAAATCGCATGTATCTCCCCTATGGGTATCTCAATCTCTGCGAAA
>JADLIF010001016.1:0-26231 GCA_016648015.1 Steinernema khuongi | reverse complement strand
TAATTAAATCACTGATTGTCTTGCTTGCATCTGAACTTGGGCAATATGTTGCTTAGCTACATCCATGCGCTCCGGCCGCCAGAAGGCGAGACAGTAAGGGTAGGGGGCATGGCCAAATATTTGTCAAATTTCGGCCCCTTTTTCCTGTTTGGTCTAAAGACAGTGAAGCACATAGGATCTTTATGGCAATAGGTAAAAGCGAGAGTCATCATTCCCTTGGGGACGCGCAATACAATTGTCCGTCGATCACCTCACAGTCATATTTCCTTTCCTTGCTTGGAAAGCCCCACCCGAACTTGAATCGAGGGTATTCATGGGGATAATTCGGCCTTCCCGTGCAGATAGGATGAAGATTGTTGCCTATACAGTGACCGCCTTCAACGGAGACAGCGGCGAGCAGGACAACAAGGAGCAGTAGAAACTTCATGGGAGCGTGTGACCTCTTGGGTGGCATAACTTCTTTTAAAGACGGATATCAATGGCTTAGAATTAATGGGTTGCGTTATCTTGAGCTCTGGGGGTGGCAAGGAGATATTTTGCAGAATCACTTTTCCTTGCAGGAAAGGTGCAAAGACGTTTGCTTGGAAAGAAGGATGCTCATGGAATGGAATTAATGTTTTCAGTGATCTGCCTGCCGCGGACAAACCACTTTGATCCCCTGCAAGAGGCAAACATACCATTTCTTAAACCACGACAAATCGGTAAATTTTATCTCTTCAATAAGTGTTATTTTTGTAGTATTCAGTTATCTTGTAGGAGAGTTATCTTCTTTTCCTTGCCTTTGTCCTGTTTAAAAAGATACGATAATTGGGATGATACTGGGACACGGCGAGCTGATCGACTTAGGAGCTTCTAAAATTGTAATAGATTTAGTTTCTAGGTGCATTTCTCAACGCAACCACCGAGTCGGCATTTTGATCGATTAACGTTTCCCAAAAGCAACATGCAATCTCTTACAACTATGCTTCTTCGATATCTACTGGCACTTTATTTTCAACTTGCGAGCACTTGTCCTTGTTACTACGTTGAGATTGATCAAGCTTCAGGCGATGAACTAATCTGACTCACATAGTTAAATATTTTTATGCACATTTCTGAACATGTTTATGTCTGCTAACATGTAGATTAGTAATCTAAGATTACCCTCTTGTCGCACCTAATCACGCCGGAACGATTGTCAGTACTTGTTTGTTCAGTCTGCTACGCAGTGACTCTCCCCAAAAGCATCTGCTCGACATTCTTTGCTACGTGTTTTCCGTCATACTGCAGTCCTGTCCGTCTTACTCCTTGTTATGGACGAACAGCTCTCTTACGTCTACAACAGAATACTTGACGTCGTCGATGGCGCTAACGTAATGATCAAACCTCTCTGCATCTGCATAATCATCTCCAAGACCCCCAAAATAATGCGGACCATCTCCTACTGTATCCTCAACGAACTGTTCTGGAATTTCTTCGGAGACCTCTTGTTCACGTTTGGCCATCTGGAGCCAATGATGCCTGCCGCGTGCTTTCGAATAGAAGGTGTAGCCGCGAATCTGCTGAAGAATGATGAGAGCCGGCATGTATACTTCTGCTTGATCCTTATCACTCTCAGCAACTCTTGTCTCAGTTTCGTCATCACCTTCTTGGTTCGCTACGTCACACTGGCTTCCACTAGTCTGACCTCTAGATTTCGAAGGACTTGGATGCTGTGCCTATGTTACATTGCTGGTTATTTGGGTATATCCCTTCTTGTCGTATTTCTGTACTCTCTATGGAAGCTGCCCCTTAGCGAGTACCCAAAAGACGATCTTCCCGAAGACAGAAGGAACCTCTTCTGCTTCCATCCGGATGGAACGGAACTGGCAACTGTCATGCGCTTGCTCTTTGGCTCGGTAGGAGCAGTCACGTTTCTCATCATCTTCTTTGCTGCTCTCTCTGTTCGCGAGCTGAAGAAGAAGAGGCTCCTCATGGAGAAGCGGACCCTATGTCTTCAAAGGGAAATATTGAAAAACCTTATGATTACCACCAGCACGGCTGTGTTTATCGGTTGTCTTCCACTCGCTATCATCCTGTTTTACTTCTACAACAGCAAGTTGCCCTTTGCACGGGGCATTAGTTCTTGCTCCATGATGATAAGCCGCAACTTTGGAACCGTTTATGGAATCTTCGTCTTGATAATGTTCAGGCCCTACAGAAAAGCAATTGTTGATATGGTCAGCTCTTTCCTCAAAGGAATTCGAAGAGTCTTAGTTCACCCTTTAACGTCGCCAGGCATGTCGTCAAATTTCATGGTTACTCGTGTGAATAGTGTGAGATATTGAAACGATACATAATTATGGATTGTGATCCTTGTACATCATGAAATCCTTTCTACAGTCACTTACCGCTCAACCTGGATCTGAGTATTGAGTATCGCCATCCCATGTGGTCTAGTGGTTAGGATTCGTGGCTTTCACCCACGCGGCCCGGGTTCGATTCCCGGCATGGGAAGAACATTTTTTATTTCTCCCATTTGATGTGTTTGTCTTCTAGGGTTTTTCATCTTTCGTTGCCATCAATAAAAATGGTTGTACCGTAATTATAGAGACATTTTACAATGTACAAAAAAATTTCCTCCCCGGCCGGGAATCGAACCCGAGTCTCGCACGTGACAGGCGCGAACAGGCGCGGATACTCACCACTATACTACCGAGGACACATTTGGAGAGATCGGGTTCGACTTGACAAGACAAGCACTCATAGCCTACTTTGTTTGACCTTACAACATCTATCCTTTATCCTTATAAAGGAATAACGTTTTCCGAAGGGTCGCATGTACCTCTAAAACCTCTAGGTCATTTGCTTTAAGATTCTTCTTTCAACAGGCTTATTGATCCACTTTGAAACAAGCAAACAAACACCAGTATACCTACCAGTTTCCGATCAATCCAATCACGTCCTCGATGGCAAAAAGAGATACTTGTTCCAAAGCCTGATAACGTCAGATCCGCTTATCAGATAATTTTCGCACCAGAACCGATGTGAGGCAGTGATCCCGACTCGACTTGAAATGCGAGAAAGTCGAGCCAAAATTCGAGCCTCGAGCCGGCTGGGATGAACGGCGTATTCTACGATACAGTAACCTAGAAACGCGATAATTGATCTAAAAAGCCGTACTTCTCTATTCGCATTTACAGATTAAGGCCGGTGGTCCAATGAATCACAATCGCAGTGTTCAAAACACCTATTTCAAAACATGGACACTAGAAATCATGATCGAAAATGATACGCAAAAATACTGGCACTAGTCGTTGCGATCAGCCTGACCCATCTTCTTCCAGTCAGGGGAGAGTTTGAAATCGGCCCCTGTATTGATTACGATGTCCTGCGGTGTAAGATCCTCGCGTACTTCAATTAAGGTCAATCCATTAACCCTATCGACGTCGAAGACAGCCTGCAACACGTGAGTCACATAAATTCATATTTTCTTAGCTAACCATATCAGTAATGATTCGAGAAACTACTCCTTTACCCGTAAGTGGCAAGGTGCAGTTGTTAAGAATCTTGGATTCGCCTTTAGAAGTATGCTCCATCGTTACGATAACACGCGCTCCAGGTGCGCTGACGAGATCCATAGCGCCACCCATTCCTTTCACCATTTTGCCGGGGATCATCCAGTTAGCCAAATCACCATACCGGGAAACCTGCATACCTCCAAGGAGTGTAATATCGATATGGCCACTGAAACGACACGATTACAGCCTACCGTTGTCATCTTTCATAACAAACCCGCGAATCATAGCAAAGGATTCGTCACTGCCGAAGACAGCACCTCCTGGAAGCAACGTAATTGTCTCCTTACCAGCGTTGATAAGATCCGGATCTTCTTCTCCTTTTCGTGGGTATGGACCCTATAAGTTAGCTGCAACGTCAGATAATCGGAATGCTAGTTATACCACACCGAGAACTCCGTTTTCACTTTGGAGGTGCACTGTGATGCCTTTCGGGATGTAGTTGGGACACAATGTCGGAATGCCGATTCCCAAATTGGCTACAATGATCTCCATTATTCACAGGAAAACGTGAAAGGTGACTTACCATACATGCCGTCAGTGAACTCTAGAGCAGCGCGGCGAGCAATGATTTCACGCTTCTTCGCTGCAGGCGTCGTAGCAGTTTCCACATGGTCCTTCGAATACATAAGTCGCTCAATCGGCTTCTTATAGCTGGGGCCCTTCACTAACCGGTGGCAGTAGATAGAGGGAACGTGGATCTAAGAAGAGAACAGATAAAGAACGAATTACAACGGAGTTAACGAACCGCACTTGGAGGAATTTCGCCAACTTCGACAATTTCCTCGACCTCCACAATCGTGGTTTTTGCAGCTTTGCACATAGGGATGTTGAAATTACCCGCGGTCTCTCTAAGCACATATCATCGTACTTTCAATCATAGATTCTTACCTGAAGACGAGATTGCCCAATTTATCGGCTTTCCAGGCTTTGATTAGGGCATAGTCTCCATAAATGGCTTCCTCCAAAACGTAATTGACACCATTGTAGTTACGTGTTTCCTTGCAAGCACTGGCTATTTCGATCTCACCGTCACCGCCCTTCCCATATTTAAGTGGAGTGCCACCTGTTTGGATTAGTGTCCCATATCCAGTTGGAGTGAAGAAGGCCGGAATGCCGGCTCCAGCAGCTCTAATACGTTCAGCGAGTGTACCTTGAGGCGTGAATTCCAACTCCAGCTCGCCTGTTAAATATTGTCGCGCAAATTCTGCGTTTTCGCCAACGTAAGACGAAATCATCTTTTTAATCTAAAAAATAAACAGTTATACCACGTTACTCCAAAAATTCGCACCTGACGAGTTTGCAGCAGTAATCCGAGGCCGAAGTTGTCCACTCCTGCGTTGTTGCTGACACATGTAAGGTCCTTGATGCCACTATGTACAAGTCCAGATATAAGATTCTCTGGTATGCCGCACAAGCCGAATCCACCGACGAGCAATTGTGCCCCATCGGGGATGTCGCTAACAGCTTCTTTCGGGCATTCGTAGATCTTCGCATCACACCTGCTGGACGTCGAAAGATTGGAAGCAAAAATCCGACGTGTAAAGAGAGCCTAAAGTGCACGATCGTTATAATCAGCAATAGAGTGACTATCTGAAACTACCTTAGCGCCTAGTCGTCCATTCAGTGTTCTCGAGATGTTCATTTCCACAAAGATAAACTCTGAAACGATTCCGGATTAGACACGGTGTAATAAATGCGAATGGAAAGTAGCGCGACGCGTTGTAAACACCATTCTGGCTGGTTCTGTGTACTGTATGATAAAATGATAAAACGAATTCGGAAAACGAAGCCAAATAGTAAACTATCTCTTACAGTTAGGTTTATAAGGCGATCGAAGTAGTATTGATCACGAAGATTCGCCTGCTTCGCCGAATAACAGCACGAACCCACGCGATTAGATCAAAAAGCACGAAAGACTGCGTTGGTGGCCGCTTTGATCGTCGTCAGTCGATTGGATTCAGTTAAGCGTGTTTTACCGGAAAAACCACGGCGTCATGTGAAAAAGGCGCCATAGTCAACATCAGTCGTCTGTCTGTGTCTGTTTTCGCGTGGCGTGCGTCTGCAAAACACGTAAAGACAGACGATAAAACGGACACAGACTGTGGCCCACCCATAAAAGAGGAGTCCCTAAGCATCAAACGCTTCTTGTTGCATCAAGCACACGTGCAGTCGACTGACGATCAAGCAGAAGCAACCGTTTGCAGTGGAGTGCGTTTCATTGATACCGATCAATTTCAAGGTCGTCCATTTGAAGAAACATATTCCGCCATTGATCACACATCAACTGGTCTTCTCACCAGCCTCACCTATCTCACCTACCAGCAGATAGAAACCTCGCACATTCGCCCCGACGTGCTAATCTTCCGAGAGAGATGAGAGGCTCGAGAATTGATGCTTGGCTTTTTGAGGATCCAGTTGAGTTAAACCTGTGTATATAACTTGCAAATAGTTTGAGTCATAACTCTTTGTGAAGGAGGCCCTGTTTACCATCCCGACGTCACGGATCTTGGAGTTCATTTGGAGGTGATGTATGCCTCCGGCAGGCAGGTTACTGTGATGTGGCTAGACATCAATGTTTGAATGCAAAGGGGTTGCAGAAGCGTCCATAAAAGGATATGTAAACTGTAAACGCAGCTTTAGGTTGTGAAGTGAAGTAAATGTCGAACCTCACATTACAATAATCCAAAAGTATGACAACTTCATCCCATTCGAAATATTGAACCAGTCCAATCTGTGAGCATTCAAATCCACATCAGCTGTTCGAGCCTGACAAAGAAGGACTGCCTATAATAGAACGATGACTAACCATGTTTACGAAACGTTCACATTGTTGATAAGGATTTGTGTCTTTTAATCTATTTATGCTCGCTGGTCACATACATCACCACCAAATTGCAATTTCCAGTTCCTTCTTAACATAGCTTTAAAACTAGGTAACTAATACAGTAAACCTCATCCGGCCATTGAGCCAAGGACAACTGTTAACAAGAAAACTCACGGTTTTAATTCGGCTACCAAGTCTTTTACCCTCTC
Organism: Steinernema khuongi; assembly: GCA_016648015.1. NCBI lineage: Eukaryota > Metazoa > Nematoda > Chromadorea > Rhabditida > Steinernematidae > Steinernema > Steinernema khuongi. The sequence goes on along the minus strand of JADLIF010001016.1, from coordinate 19,659 downwards.
ACTCCACTATACACTCTTGCAACTTACTGCACGCTGATCAACAGGACCGTTTCATAATTACGAAAAATAAACACCTTAAAGTTCGTTCGAACATTGAGCGAGTACTTATTGTTAGCTCAATGGGCCATATTAATGCTCGAAACTGAAGAACCTGATACTGAATTCTAACCGGAACTAGTAAGCTTGTTTACCATTCATGGAAATTCCACTTCAGCAAATCTTTCCCCAGAGCGATTTACATCTGTTTAATCTACTTTATGCCCTCGGACACATTTCACACTGATCAGTGACCTGATCCTGCTAAATAAAAGCATGGAACCCCGCACACATCAGCATACTCCCAAGCGATGTGGAACCGTGCCCTTCTCCTGGTTTCCATTCTGCTAGTCAGCGAGGTGTCCTCTATATGGTTCGACGACTATTGGCCTCCTGTGCCATGGGACAGATGGTGGCGAGGCGGCTGGAAGCATGAACGATACGAACATCACGAGAGTGGTGAGCACGGACACCACCGACCACACCATCGTCATAACAAAACAACTATGGGTAAGGAATTATTCATGATAGTGAATAAGTCTGACTTCCTCAGCTCCGAACGCAACTACGGTAACTCCCTCAGGAACGACGCTACCTGTCACCACTCACAATCCCAGTACGGCAACTCCATCTGGATGAGTAGATGTGGAAATTGTGGAAATTGACAATTTTAAGTTAAACTATCAATGAAAGAAACAATAAATATTTGGATTTCTACTTATCCAAAGGAGAACTGGGTTCCAAATGATGCATATGGAGTCGTTATCTGCTTAACTTGCCTTCAAAGGTGTGTTTAATGAAGTACAGTTTTCTGCCAATCATGATACTGATGGGTATGGGCTCCTCTCCTCCGTGGACACCGAGGCTGACATTCCAGAAGTTCATGCATGCTCTAGATCGATACAATTGTAAAAGAAATACATTAGGTTTACTGTATTATGAGGGCAAGATATGGACGTATTCCAAGAGCAAGGGAGAACGTATAAACAATCCAAAATTTCACGAAACTCTCAGTCACTGTCGACCGCCGTGTTAAGCAAACCCATTTCTTCTGTAACATGCGCAATCGTCTCCTCGCTCAGCTCGTCATCGTCTTTCAGAGGCACTTCCATCCATTGTGAAATGAACTCCAGAGGCTTTCCATCCATTCGGAGCACCATATAACGCGCCAAGGCCGTCGCCATGTCGGGCATGTCCAACAGAAAAGAAGTGTCAATGAGGTGGATGATCTTATCACGTGAACGGAAGTAGTCAAAGAGAGTGACGTCCTGCTTGTAGACGGTCTTTTCGAATCTCCGCAGAAACCGCTCCGCTGGATCCATTACTCGGTCATGTTCGTGGTGGCGACACCACTGGATGCATGTCTCCAGCCAGAATCCTTGCACGTCCAAGATGGGAAACGGAAACGGAGGCATGGAACCCTTCAGTTTCTTCTCAAAGATGTATCGCAGCGTTCCCGATCTGTGCAGGAACTTCATGGGAAAGGCGATGAACTTTTGGTCGCATGATTCGAGCGGGAGAATCTCTTCTCTGTCGGTCACATTCATTTTACATCTGGAAGGGGCCGGATTGGGGAAGAAGTAAAGACGCGCAGCTGGGACGAATCGATAGGAGTGAGCGGCGGCGCGAGGCTTGTGAGGAGCCTTCTAATGGCACGCGTTAAGGTGGCGGCCCAAACACAGCTGTCCGAACCCTTAGCAACGGAATGCAATTACAAGGTGCGCTATGAACTTTTTCTTGAGATTTTGTGCTAAAGAAAGAATCCTGACTTTAAATAAAGTATGATGAAAATTAGGTATACATAAACAGTTTTAAGCTTTAAGTCAAGTGCTCTTAGGTGCTCCTAAGGGGCGAATTTCACTCAAGTTCATTAGATGAAGTAGCATACCTTTAACCTATTGATTGAAGCTTTGCTTTGTCCCTCTTCGAGCCACTCAACACTCAATCCATTTTTCGTGACGTTGGCTTCAGCTAAGAAAGGACTTCTGAATTTCTTTAGCATCAATCTCGTCCTTAAAATCATCTCTGTTCTCGAATGTGAACAGTGCTGATGGTGTTGATGCTTCACACTGGGGAGTTCACAGGCGCACTTTATTCAAATATCGGAAATTATTCAGCTAGAGGAGTTCAATGGCATGTGTTAATCTTGTTGTCGCCGCCAACCAACACAAATCCTACTTGAATGTCGTCATGGAAGGTAAATTTGAAACACGTTCATAGAGGGCCGGGACCGAAGTAAAGTATAAAACGGACTCAACGAGTTGACTGCAAAACATAGCCAACCGACGATGATGTGGAAGGCCCTTATCCTCTTCTTTATTCTCGCCGTAAACCTGGCTGTAGGATGGAACGAGCGGTGGAAGGAAGGTCGTCCCCATCGCCATGAAGTGGGTCGTGGTCATGGAGGATTTGAACATGCTTCACACGGCCACGGCCATGGTCGCGGTCGCGGTCATCGTCACCGCAATGGCACGACGCTTGCTCCAGGTAAGGACAATCCGATAGATAGAACGAGTATAGCCTTCTAGGCTAAACCTCAAATTCAAAATCCATGTTTAAGGGACTATCGCCCCGGTCACTCAAATGCCTTCCACTATTGCGTCTTCTACCTAATCCGTGGAAGCATCTCCTAGAGACTCATAGTAAACGGAGCCTCTTTATTTACACATATTCTTCATGGCGAAACTGGCCATACATGTTCATCATCTCGTCCATAAATCCTTCTGCATCGTGTTCGCTGTGGATGTTAAGCACTCCAGTGGAGGTCAGGATCATGCCGGCGTTTTGGAGGTTCTTCGTGATCGACTCCTTTTCCGGTGGTGACAAGGACCTGAGCTTTTCGGAGATGTGCACCAACCAGAACTTGAGGTCGTCGGGCGAGAAATCGTCCCTGATGTCTTTCATGCTATCGTTTATCTAACGGCGGAATAGGTTTTCTGAACATCTCCGAGCCTACCTCCTCGATGACCTGCTTCGCATTTCCAACAAGGGGCTTTCGCATTACCTCGTTCTCCGCTACGAGCAAGTCGAATTGGCCCTGTGCGATTTTAGAGTACTTGCCGATGAGCTGACTGAACTCTTCGTTGGTGACGTGTTGGCCAACTGACTCGAGCTTAGCCTTCTTGACCGCCTCCAGTTCTTCTTCTCCTAGCTGTAGTCAATGAAACCAGTAGGTCAAATGTGTTTATGGGCTTACGGAGGTAATGAAGTCTATGTTTGGCTGCTCCATAAACACTGAAATGAACTGTGATGTGTTGAATTGAGTCATTGGTCACATTGGACAGGACAATCAGTATTGGAGAATACATTGGTTGCCAATGGGCGCAGAATACACTCGACGCAATTAGCACAATTATAGGGCTTTCTTAGTGCCTTAATTCGCCCTCATCTACTACTTCAGAGGAGTTTCGCCGTACACCGAGTCTTAGAAACCTAGATAAGGATTCCACTCACGTTTTGCCAGGAAATGAGATCGAACTTGAAAATTCGACCTTAGGAGACCCAAAAACTCACAAGCGAGGACTTGGTGGTGCACGGGGACCAACGGCTGCACTCGACCCGCATCTCCCTCGTACGTGTTGTAGCCAAGAAGGGGCGAAACAGATAGTACAAATAGATATAGCTTCATGGAAATCGAGCAAAACATGAACTGACGGGTGACGTCTTCGCCGAAACCAAAACAGGTATTTCCCGTTACACAAGAGGCGCGTGTCGGTTAGCGGGAGGGAACTTGATTTCCGTTAGAACGGTTTGCTGTTCACTTGGAGATGTACAAAGAAATGCGGGGATTTTGCATCTTATGCTCCTTTTGAACTTCGTAAAATCAGTAGCTGAAGGTAGATAGCAAGAGGATTTTGTGGGATCAACTGGCATTATCTATGAACCGGTAACACCTAGTATTGCTAATTGCAAAAGTAAGGGCACTTTCTCTTTTAAGGGTTCACAAATGGATTTTCGGCATCTCATGCTCCCTTGCAGAAGTCAATTCCATGGAAGGCCCGAAAACTTACTGCAGAAACAGACTAAAACAGATACCAACGTTCTACTTTAGCGCTTAGGAACTGATCATTTTCCGATGGTTGTTGTAAACATAGAATGCATTCAGTAACTCCATTTTATGGCATAAACAGGCAAGAGAAAAACGTTTGATCTCGGGCGGGCTCGAACCGCCCGAGATCACGATGACCAGTATCAACAGCAATGGTTCTATCTCTGCGCCTATGACCACCAATGTTTAAAGCCGTCGATCACTTTATTGTTCATTCACCAAACTTGTCCAAAATATCGAGAATCAACAGATCCACCTCTGGACAGCTCTGCACCTTCAGATAATTCGTTTGCGTCATGATCTTTCCCAGATTCGGAAGATCCTCTACGATTTGAGCTTGTTCTTGAGCTGTCAGCTTTCGGATTTTCGAAGAAGAATTTAGTATCCAGTTGCAAACGTCCAGTGCAGAAGGCTCCTCTTCCGTATTTGAACCGATGTCCTGCATCTGAAAACAGGGAAGATCTTATGATACAGGGTTCACCTACGGTCTCCAAGGCTTCCTGGGTTTGCTCGTCGAGATTAGCTGTCATGCGGTCGTAGCTCTCCTGAAGCTTAATGATCTTCTCCATCGCCGACTGAGAATATTTCCCGATTTGCTTCTCAAACTGATCATCGGTCATGTCTTTGCCTTCTAGGTCGAGATAAGCCTTCCGCATGGCTTTGATGTCATCGTCGGTGAGCTGAATATCATATCTAATACATATCATATTTTAGGATAGAACTTACATTGTGGCTAAAGTCGACTAACGGCTGTTCTTCAAATACTAAAAGAGGGGTGGTTCTTAGATGCTCAGCTCTGGGATGACTTACAGGAGAGCACTTTGATGAAGGGCGGATCTTCTTCACACAGGGTAAATTGGAATAAGCCCACAGTTAAGAAGACAACAGTCCAACAAGGCATGACCGATTGGTGAATTCGAAATGTTACTGGTAGTGTTGGGATGTTGAATGGTTGTTATTGTTGAGGTAGAGGAGGTAATCCACACGTACTTATCGTGTCACATAAGTTGGATCACAAGAACCGGAATCATCTGTTATTTATCTCTGTAAACGATAGGCCATTCTAACGTACCTTAAGTACATTTCTTCCTACCACGATTCTATTGTTGGTTTCTCAGTTAATGATATACCACCGATAGAATTAAGTGTTCCAGTTTGAGGAAGTTACTACATATGATTCCGCTAAAGAGCATTCAGATTCTAGTTCCGGGCACTTTGATATTTCTTCCTGTGATAGTGTAGATGACGTCCCAGATGCCCAACTATAGCATAAAGTATATAAACTGTTTATTTGTCCTTTTTGTCCTTATCATGGTCCACGTGCAACTTTTGATGCGATATAACTGGCTTAATGTTACGCATAACAAAAGAAATAATAACAACTTTTTTTACACTCGAATAGCCAAATTCGTACATTCGTATATTCGTATATTCGATCTCCGAAAATCCAATTCATCTTCCGGATATTTTTCTCCAACCCCTACCCACACGCTTCCTGTCACTTTAAATCTTCTCTCTTCCTTAGGAATAGGACCACTTTTCTTGCATCCATCAGATCACCGATTCCGTGAGCTTAACGGAAATCCGGACGGCGGGGCGCCAGAACGTGCCCGACGCACTTCGCTCGATCGATGGGCAATTATCGCCGGATTTGCGTGTTCCACATGTTCATTCGTTTTCCCTTTTTATTTTTATTTTTCAAATCAGGCATGCGCAATCAGCTCCTCGTTATCCTATCGCTCTGGAACCTGGTCGGAGCCTATGACCCTAAGAAGCCAGCCCCTGTCGAAGCTCATGTTCTTCCCGACTACATCAAGGCGCTGTCATGTGAGTGTTTATTGTGTGAAATCATTTGACGTCGGGTTTAAGTGTTTATGGAGAAGCCGACGACCGATTTCATCACCAGCGTAAGTCATGGCACAGTCATGTAGGCTTCAAAGATCATTCAGCTGACGAGGGAAGAAGCAACAGCCGTGGGCAAAGCCAAGATGGACAGTGTGGGAAGTGGATTCACGTCAGAGAAGATGAGCGAGAACATTGGGAAGTATTCTCCGTCCGCTAAGACCAAGTTCGACGCGATGATGAAGGAGCTTAAGGGGATGTTGGCTAACGTCGACGAGAAGACGAAAAACGCGCTCCAACGGGTACATTCCATCTTGTTCTTCTCCTGTTCATAAGCCGGGGTTTAGCTCCACGAACTGACGTCAAACCTGGAACGGACACCTTCCCGGGAACAGGTCGAGCAGTGGATGGTCGACGCCGCCGCTATAATGGGTTCTCTTACTGCCAAGGAGCAGGCCACAATCGAGAAGGACCTGCCACACATGGGGAGCATCATGCTGCACACTAGCTTCTTGAAGGTGAAAAACACGGTCGACGCGCAGCAATTCATAAGTGAATTGGTGACGATGTTTAATCAACATTTGGTTGTTCCCCAATAAAGATGGAAAGGGGATACACAAGGACTACATATTGAGAAACAAGCAGAAAAACAAAGAAACGACGATAAAGCACGCATGAAAACAGTGATCTGAATGAATGAGGTTAATTTCTATGGGACATGACAATAGTTAACCTACGAATTGACGGGCTTATACTTTTATAACAGTAAGATGCGGTATTACCGCAATGAATATAGTCGTAGTATTTAATACAAAAAAAATACTTCTCAATACGAAAGATACGGCCTCGCTCCTATGTATCTTAAGCTGTAACTCAATCCAATAGCCACACCTTATAGTCAGGGGAAGATGAGTTCGCCTGTCTGTGTGTAGGAAACGTTGCGGAGTTCATTAAGGAGGTTACGGAACAGTGTCGGCAAAAAAAAAACTAATTCAAAACCAGGAAGTAGGTGGAATGAAAAATGGCGGTCATTTACGATAGCACTACTTCGCTGGCGTCAGGACAGAAGTGGTGAACTTATCTAGAAGAAGGCTACAGGATCTTATCTAGAGGACGGTCCAGCAACTCGACCACGCAACCTACATAACCAAACTCCGCTGTTAAAGATCATATTCTCATAGCTTGGAGAATGCCGTTGAACTCAGGACAAGAGGGAATCCCATTTATTTGCATGCAAATGAATCAAAGGAAAAGCAAAGTGTAGGGTATACAGAATCGGGTATTCTCCTCGATGACGTGAACAGCGCCATTCCATGGATGCGAAAAATCATCCAACTTTTTTGATCAGTTCAATGATCGTTGAATAGGGGCTACGTTTCTGGCGTAGAGCCCGTAGAGGGACTTGAGCGGACGCGTAGGGACGCTCATCCTGTCGTTGTCCGAGAGAAGACAACTCCTGAGCCCAGGACTCCTCCTTGAGAGGGACGACGGAGATGGAGACGACGGCCAAGACGCACAGGACAAGAATGAAGAACTTCATGGTTGTGATGTCTCCTTGAGCAGAAGCGCTTCTTAAATGAACAAGGTACGGGAAGGGCGGGTGGGACAGCTCCCAGGAGGAACGAGGGAAGAGAACGTGCGTCAGGAAATTATTGTATGTTTGGGTGTTGGTTGCATTCTATGTTGTGCTGAGCTTTAATTTTTGAGTGTCGGTCCGGAAGAACGCAAATGTTGTTCACGTCAAATGGCACACAATGTAAGAAAATGGCTATTATGCTAAATCAGTGTTCTATCGCAATCAATGTACTGTGAACACATAGAGTTTTTAAAGAAACGATCTCTTCGTTATTATTGTCTAACTTTACAGCAACTTGCTTCAGAATAGGGCTTGCTTAAACCAAGAGGAACGCATCTCCTTTGAGGAGACACAGAGCAATCCCTACTATACATGTGATTCTATACTTCGGTAAACGTACATGTCAATTGTACCTTCATTGTTCTCTTTCGTGCACATTGGCGTCTTTCATGGTAGAAGCTATCAATTCTATAGAACTCTGCCATTACAGGCAGATCAATCAAGATAAGATCGTGCGTTTATTAAAGTGAAGGATGCGAGGAAATTCCATTTATTTTTAAACTTTTAATGATGAATAATAAAATAAAAATGTATCAGAATGGATATTATCCTCGATGGTGGCGGGCTGGACCAGGGTACCAGGTTGTGCAGAAAATCAGGCACGCGGCTTCTTTATCCAATGTCCAACGGGACCTCGCTTCTGGCGTGGAGCCCGTAGAGGGGCTTGAGCGGACGCGTAGGGACGCTCGTCCTGCTGCTGTCCGAGAGGAGACAACTCCTGAGCCCAGGACTCCTTGGGAGCGACGGCGGAGCTGGAGACGACGGCGGAGCTGGAGACGACGGCCAAGACGCACAAGACGAGAATGAAGAACTTCATGGTTGTGATGTCTGCTTGAAGAGAAGCGTTTCTTAAATGGACGAGGCAAGCGAAGAGGGAGGTTGGATCATTCACACGATGAATAAGGGGAACAGGAGGAAGGAGGAAAATGCGTCAGTAAATTCTCTCATGTTTGGGTGCTGGACTGCGTTTATGGTTTATGTGTTGGTGAACTTTAATGTGTGAGCTTATGTTCAGAAAAAGACCACCAAAACAACCACCAATCACCAAACAAAAGCTTTTTGTAACCAACTTCTTTAACTCAAAAGGGCAAACATCCAGCAAATGAATTCAGCAAAGAAGCCAGTTGCCTTGTCCTAAAAACGGTCACTGTACTCCTGGGGTAGATGCCGAAACCCACCCACTACACTTATCTTCGCCTCTCGCACGTGAAGATCCATTTCCAGAAGCAGCAGACCCAGTCATGTTTTGGAGTCTTGCAACCTTGCACACAAACAATGTATATCCATAAGGGAGTTTGAATTAAACTTCTTGTCCTTAACTGAACGGGTCCGTCCTCTACTAAGCAAATGATTGCCCCGGCTCCTAGTAGGCATGGAACACCCTGGATGCCGTAGTTCCAACGCCGCCAACAAGAAGAAGATCTTCGCGACCACATCGACAGCCCTGTAACTTCAACCACCTGAACGCCCAAGTCTCTACAGAGCTCTGAAGATGGAATGGCCCGCAGCAGTAGGGTCCCGAATTCTGAGGCCTTATCGTCTGCAACATGCTTCTTCTACCCACTTGGAACGATGAAGGACCGCGAACGATGAAGCAGCGGATTTGGAGCGCCTCGGAAACCGTGAAATAGCAGCACCAACATCAACCAGCTCAACCCAGGGATCGCCAGGAAATGAAGTCTGCTTTGCAAATATTGTGTGTCTATTGTACTCTCTCTTGGTTGTGCATTTATGGCGTCCCGCATGGCGTAATGCCATTGATTCGGAAGTTAAAGTTAAGTTAAGTTAACTGAACACACCATCTGCTCACACTAACTACGGTAAATAAAAGAACTCCCCAGTACCACCATAGCTTTCTGTTTCTTCGAAGAAGGAGATGTTTACTGCAAAGCGGCGAGTTGCCCTGTTTTCTTCCAATTAATTACTTCATAATCACGATCGGTTTCCATTTCTTCTTTGGCAATTAATTGCCTCACATATCTCTTGGAAAACCAGTTTCCTTGCAAGGTGTGACATGTCATACTTTGTGCTTCTTCTCTGTGACAGTTCTGTTCCATTCTTTGCCGAACCATGAAACCAACTCCTATAAAAGACGTTGTCTCCGTCATACATACTGCAACCATGGTGCATCTCTCAGCGACGACTCTTCTTCTTGTGCTCTCTTTCGGTTTCCCAGCTTTCGCCGATCTACTTAACGGCACTGTTTCTATGGGTGCTGATTCCGTGAACCGCGAGTCCATCAGTCCTGTTTCGACGATCGTGAATTCCACGGTGACTGACACCGTGGTCATTAATCCCATGAGCTCTGATCCCCCACGAGCAGTTCCGGCGGACGCTGCTTCCAATGGAACCAATTCGGTAGATTCCACGGTTGCTGAGCTGAACACCACCGATCCCTTGAGCATTGAGAAGCATGCTAATGAAACGAACTTGATGAACACTACTTCAAACGAAACTGAATCCACCAGTTCTACTTTCATGCCCAGCAATCCCATTGTTGCTGATCCCGTGAGTACTGTACCTCCGGCTCAGAACACAACCGATTCCATCGTCGTTGATTCGTCGACCACTGTGCCGGCTTTAACGGAAACCCTGGGCACTGACTCCAAAATTGTCACCAAATCAGAGAGCAGTGGTTCGAACTCGATGAGCTCTACTTCAAACGTCATAAATTCCGAGAAGAGGGAAGCAGTCAGGTCTATTCCTATGGTCGCCAATCCCGTCATCACTGATCCGGTGAGCAAGGTATCTGAACAAGCAAATTCGATGGGTGATATGGGCCACAACGTCATCCGGACTATAATCACCAATTCCATGGCTACAACATCCGCTCCAGCAGAATCCATGAGCTCTGAATCCGCTGGAACAACGCCGGCGGGCGTAAATACCGTTGTTTCCGGTTCCGTCAACAATTTGCCAGCAGGGATAAACTCCTCTTTGAACAGGAGCGATTCCCTGGTCACTGAATCCGTCACCTCTACTCCTATGGTCACGGTTGCCGTAGTCGCCAAGGTTTCCACTCCTGCTGTAACCCAGTCCGCAACCATTTCGATGGGCACTGCCACCAGCCCCACCGCTGTTCCAAATCCGGTCGTAACCGATTTGATCGATACAGCTTCTAAGGGAAACCATTCGCTGGTCATTGATCCCACTGTTGCTGGTTTCGTTGTCAACGCCAACAGCTCGATGGGAATGAACCCCGTTAGAAGTTTGCCGATAGGAACAAACTCGATTGAATCTACTGTGAATGGGAACAACTCGTTAGACGCTGTGACAGTTAACTCCATGCCTATGGTGACCGATTCCGTCGTTACCGAATCCATCACTACCCCGGTCACTACTCCTGCTCAAGCCGTGACCACTGAGCCCCTCGTGACAACTTCGATGGGCACTGTAACACCGAGAGCGGTGAAACCCTTGGTAACTGAAGCAGTTGTTACCACACCTGCCGTAAGAGAATCTGTGAGCTTAGAACCAACAACAGCTGTCAACAACGTCAACAACAGAATTCCTATAATGAACTCCGTTGTCGCCAATCCCGTTAGCAGTTTACCGATGGCAGGAACCTCGATCGGCTCTACTGTGAACGGAAGCTCTACCTTGAGTACTGTGATCACCGAAGACACCGCTACCAATTCTACGGTTACTACTCCTGTTGTTATGGAAGCCACAGCATCAAGTCTCATGGGCGCCGATTCCAAAGATATGTTCGGCACTGGTTTGCTGGGTTCAACGGCAGGCGAATCCGACACAACTGCCGCCATCGTCACTGATACCAACAACACCATTCCTATGGGCGCCAATCCCGTCGTCGCCGAATCCGGAAGTAGTGGAGATGAGTTTTTTGGGGCAAATTCGATGGACACCGCTTCTAACGGCACCGATTCATTGAGTGCCGGTCCCAGGTTGGCTGATTCTATAGCGACGGACTTCATCAAGACTGCATCTAGAACGAAAACAGCCAAAACAGCGTTCATTCCAGAGCACAATGAAGTGTTTGCCTGTAAGTGACACCTTGTATAAATGCTCTAGAGATCTGTTCAGTGTTCATGGAGTCTCCCTGGCTGGCCTTCATAAAAAGCGTAAGTGCATTCGTTTCTTCCAGTGCTTACTACAGAACTCTCATACTTTTCAGCTTTCCGTCGAGGAGATCAAAGCCTTGGAAATATTCAAAGTAGTAGATCACAGGCTCCACTACACGGATGAGCAGTTCAGCACGGGACTGGGAAAGCGCTCCAAAACGGCACAAGCGAAGTTCGACAAGATGCTAGTAGAAAACGGGAAACTCAAGGAGGGACTGAAGGGAAAGGCTAGAGATGTAGTGGATGAGGTACAAATTGTTCAACTTTATGGATACACTTCACTTTACAGATTGACAACTCGTTCAAAGACATGGACGAAGGCTTCACGAGAGAAGATTTGCAGAAGTGGCTCATTAAGTTTGCCAATAAGCTGAGCAAGCTGACCGAAGAGGAGAAGGACTCGATTATCAACTCGCTTCCGAACAAAGGTCTCTTGCTGTCGAGGACGGGAATCTTGAAGATTCAGTCGCTGCAAGAAGCGGAACAATTCATACAGGACATGATCAAGGTGTTCGGCCGATGGGCGCTTGAGTGAAGGAAAAAGAAATAAAGACAGATTTTGGCAAATGGTCCCACAGTGTGCCCCCAGAAACCAATTATAGTCATTGAACGGCAAAGTATGCCCCTTGTAGTCGATGATTCCACTTTCAGGATGTTTTTCCTACTTGTATTTTAGCAGTTCCCCACGCTTGTGCATCCTGGGAATTTCCCGGTCCCCAACAACAGCGAGTCTTGTCCTTTGTTTCCTGTCCTCGGGCACAATATACCTCCAGTATTTTGGTGGGAAAATCCTTAATTTCGGGAACAATGCGCCCGTTCCTTTCACATGCACTTAGAACAGAGGATAACACAAATAGATTAGAAGGACCGGATTTCGCTCTGATGCCATGATAGCCTCTGGGAGCCCATTGCAATTCCAGTTTGGGGCCCGCTCTTAACGAATCCCATAAAGAAGATCAGACAGTCAGTTGTCTTCTGACCGGGGCATGATCCTAGAATACTGTGCTTATTTGAAGAGTTCCACAATATTTTTAGAGATCCACAATATCCACAATAGATCCACAATTTTCCACAATATTTTTTCTGTTGAATATTCCGGTATTTGGGCTTTAGATCTTTAGCTCCGGCACATTTAATGTAGCAACCGAAAAGCATCCTTATTCATTCTATGTATAGAAAACGCGCTTTCAGTTGAACGCTTCAAAACTACAGTCTCTAGGGTCTTTTATTGCATTCTCAATAATCAGCGTTACTGCTATAGTACTCACAACGGAATAGTGATATCACCTATTTTATGATCTTCCTTTTAACTTGATATCTATTATGGCGCTTCTTGCTTTTCTGACTATGTTTCTTATGTCCATAATGCAAGCCACTGTGATGGTGGTTAGGGTTTCTGCAAATGTGGGTTCGGAGAGGCCGCGGAATTGGGGTTTCAGATGTCGTTTCTGGATTTTTAGTGGTGTACTCCAGACTCATCTCCACAACGTTAGTCAAGTAGTTCTGTATGGATAAGCTGATGGCGTGCCTGTTCTTTGTGAGTTCGGCTGCAGGTTTGGAGACCAGCATGTCCATGGCCTTTTTGAAGTTTGACTCTAGAGGCGGGTTCATCATGGCGACTTACACTTCTTACCGTTGAATAGTCTTGAGACGTTAGGAAAGACCCTTTTGAAGTCCTTCTTCACCGCTCTCGGTGCTTGGCGGCAGATGTGGATGACATTTTGCACAACTTGAAGCACTTCGGTCATATTTCGATTATTGTGAGCCTTGGTCAGTTCTTCCTCTATCTGCAAAGTCCTCATCGACACTGGCAAGTAATATCAAAGACCAGAATTTGCCCTCAAGGCTCATACCTTTTTCAAGATCTCCTTACTTTGTGGACTAAGGCGATCTAGTCTTGCTTGTAGCTTCTCGTTCATGGCCACGATTTTTTTGTACAACTTGGGATTTCCACGCTTCAGGCCTTCTTCATACTTCTCAAGGTCAATACCTTGACCCGCTGCGAAGTGCACCACCATCTTGATATATTCCCGCGTCAAAAACTCCATTTCATAAATGGTCAGCTAAAAATAACGCTAACTAGATTGCAGAAACGTTCCTGCAAACCTTCGATACGAATTCCTGAACTTCTTCAGGGAAGTACTCTGATTCGCACTATACTATAGGTACACGAAGAAGAAGACTCACGTTGGAATTCGCCGAGGTAGAACGCATCGTTTCCACCAAAGAAACTCAGAAGTGCCAGAGCAGAGAGCACAGCCGAAGCCACGCGCATCTCCAGCAGGAACAAGATTAACCTGAGTGAACTCAGGTCGGGCCAGCTCAAAAGAAAAGAGAAGGTAAACAAGAGTTTCTTTATCACACGAATACATATGTACACACAAGCGGACGACATGGTAACTTCAGCTATAGCGCGCCTACGAGGAGCTCTCCAAACGCCGCCTTTGTGCCGTTCCTAACCCTCGGGATCAAAGTCGACGTGAGTCAACATTCCACTCAGCTCTTCTGCCAGCTTCTTCGTTCCCGCGCACAGGACCTTTCGGCCCATGACGTTCAGTTCGGCGCCCGTAGGATCGATGACGATACCACCAGCTTCGCGCACGATTACGGTAGCAGCGGCAATGTCCCATGCGTGGATACCGTACTCCGCATAGGCGTCCACTGAGCCCTGCGCCACGTAGACCATGTTGATGGCGGCGGATCCGAAAGAACGATGTCTAAAGAGCGATCATTAGCTGGGGAAGGGGAACGAAGGGGACCCACCCTCTAGCATCGTTGTTCACCATAGTCGCCTTAAACGACTCGATGAACGGGTTCACAATTTTATCGGAACGATCGGCGCCGATCTGTAGCAGAAGCACCGACTTGCAAACGGCTAAATGAGCGGAAATAAGCCGGAGAAGCGGACAGTGCTAGAGGGGGGAGGACTGGTTAGGACGGTTGAGGGAACGTACCCACGAACACCGGCCAAAACTTGGCGTCGCTGGTTGCCCAGAGCTTTATCGAGCCAGGGCTCTCCAAAGCTGACCATGTTATGAATGCCAAGTGAAGCGCAAATCACAGCTTTTGAGATGACTAAAACGGGTAGAAGTAGGGTTAGTCGATTGAATTACGAATCAGCTTGAAGTCTGTGAAACTTAAAGTAGCTATGATTCCTGCGAGAAAGGAGGATGGTGACCTAATAGCAATTAGTCATTTGGCCTACCCTAATCCTTTCAAACCTATCTTCTTTTCGCTTTAACTTTGATAAGTGTTTAAGGTGAAAACGTCTGCAAAAACAAAGTGATCCATCCCAGTCAATACTGCAAATTGGCCTTGATTGGGAAACCCAATTGGCCTACCCTACCCCTAACTTCTTCTCACCTTCAGTTTGGGAAACCTTGATGGGAAATCCGTTTCTGAAAGCTCCGCGGCCAACTTGCGCACTGAAGAGCTCATTGGTGATCGGGTTGTAGACGATCCCACCGCGAAGCTGCTTTTTGATGGCAAGACCAACACAGATGGCCACCATCGGAATGCGGTGGACGAAGTTCGTCGTTCCGTCAATTGGGTCGATGATCCAGGTCGGTGCGTCGGAGTACACGATCTTCTGTCCGCCGGCGACAGATTCCTCTCCGATGAATCTGAAAGCATGCGACAGTCCAAACTTGAGCATGATAGACCTACTTGTGCTCAGGGAATTCAGCCGACAATCCCTTGATGAGCATCGCTTCGACGGCTTGATCCGTCTCCGTCACCAGATCGGTGTTCGAAGCCTTCGTCTGCACGTTGGAGGAAGGCTGGTCGAAGGCATCGCGAACAAGCTGAAAGAAAGAGCTGAGAGTCACTTGGCCGTGCACGGTCACTTCGACACTTTGTGGGCAACTTTCAACTTTTTCAAGTGAATGGACTTATCAAAGCCTAATGTACGTTATTTTGAAAGTCACATAAAGCTATAGAGTTCACATATTTAGAAAATTCGATCAAATCCCCAAGCATCGAAAAGTATGATGGGCAGACTCACCCGTCCGGCCTTCTTGACCAGTTCGAGAGCGAAGTTGAAGAAGCGATCTTCGTCGGGGTGGAGCAGCTCGACCGGCATGACTGATTGGCGAAGACACAAATGAGGAAGCGCGTCTGAAATGGCCAACGCGGAATGCTTCAACTCACGTCAGTGCAATTATCGATTGAGATTTCCTTGTCGCGCTCTGAAAGCGGCGGAACGGCCTTCCAAGGCCGCACGCGATCGTCCTCGGCGATTAACACTGTTTATATCAAATTTCTCCCAGACGGTGGGATGATTTTGTTTATAGAATGTGGCGGAGAGTCCAAACTCCAAAGGAGGTGGAAGATAACACAAAGCGAGCACGCCAGCGGAAAATTAAGGAAAGTGGATGTGGTCGTGCCGGAAAGCCGTAAAAGTCGTTAATGGACATGGGAAGACGTCAGAGATTCTTGCGTTCGAAACATCGTAAAGCTCAGAGATAATGCGGTGATGGAAATTAGGGGACGCAGGACAAGCTAACTGGAGAGGAGCAGCAAGGCAGAAGGAGCCGAACCAGGACGTTATTTCCATTACCACCACATTGGTGAATAGATGTGTGGTAGTTTGAAATGATGCCTTGGGAAGGCTATCACGCGCTCGACGATCCGTCGTGTACTCAAGGCCGAGAAAGATGACCTCAGAAACCGTACTTGTTGCAATTTAAGTGTCTAGTACATAGTTTTATGTGCACAGAAAACGCTAATAAAGCATTTACTGGGTCCTTGCATGTAAATAAAATGTTGGACTTAAAGAAGCACAAAACAGGCGTAACGAAGAACAAGATGAATACAATACAGAGTTGGGCGGATCACAGTTTGTTTAAAGAAGTGTTTGAAGAGTGTTCTCGTGTCAACCGGTTTGGTCACAAGGAAGTGAAGGCTGAAAGTGATCATTACGGCCTAGCAAACGGAAGATACCGAGACACAACTTTACAACAAGATCAAACTCTCCTTTTTTTTGAATCACAAAGTATTCGGGCAGAAATGGACAGCGGGAGATTTCCATCGAGGCGGACTTTGGGGGGGGGGGGGGGAATATAAGAAAAGTCTGATTGGGTAATGTAATTTCTTTTCACGTCCATGGGCTGAAAACTGATAGCCGGGTTGTTTTCAACCCCTTACAACTTGGTCAGCAATCGATTTAGTGGTTGAAACACGCATATACGTTGGATCTTATGCGGAAAAATCTTTTCTCTGGTACTTCGTTACTCTGCTCCAAAACCTCCTCATGTGCCTTCTTAGGTCAGTGGCATATTATACTATTTTACCAGGTTGTATCGCCATTTCGCTTATTCAATTCAACGTCATCAGAACAAGAGTCATAAGAACTACAAGCACTTAGGCTTATTACTGTGTATTCTCCTGTCCTTGTTGGTTTTGATGCCCGGCTCCTTGCTGTCCTTGTTGATCTTCTCCTTGCTGCTCTTGCTCAACCGCTTTCTGGAACTGGGCAAAGCCATTGCTTATCTTGTTCGCAAGTCCTTGCAATTGTGTATCATTGAGTTGGGCGAACTCATTGACTCCCTGGGCAATCATAGGATCTGCAACGGATAAGTTAAGTAACGTTCATAACCACGCGCGACGGCGACCGCGACGGCGACAGGGTGTTCATAACCGCAAGCGATCGTCGCGGCGACGGCCATGTTCATAATCGCGAGCTGCCGTCGCCAGCGACGTCGCGCGTGGTTATGAACGAGCCTCGAGCCCTTAAACTCTCATGGTCTCCGTACATACTGTTGAATAGTTCGTTCGTCTCAGGGAAGGTTCTCTGGACTTCGACCTTTGCGCTATCAGGAAGCATTAAGGCTTCTTTTACGATATCTTGAACGGTTCTCAGAACTCTTATGAGTTCAGTGTTTCCCGGCTCCGCAGCCAAGACGGTCATCTTGGCCACCGTCTAAACAACCGTACTGCATCTACTTCGACTCTCGATCTTACGTCGTTTATGAACTGTTGAACCGGTTGGGATAGCTTCTTGACCTTTGCTCGCATTGCCTCATCCAGTTGATGAGCTCTGTCTGCCAGGCTAGGGTCATATTCCCTCAGGATTTCCATTACCCGGTCGTAGGAGAGCTCCTCGTTATTCCTGGCAGTATCAGCGACCTTCTGAGCAACCTCATTTAATGCGTCTACATCCTCGTCAGTGAAGCTCTCGTAGAAGGCCTTGATCTCAGGAGGAAGTTTGTCTACAAGAATTCGACAATGTTTTCCAATAAAAAACTCACTTATAAAGTTTGCAATTGTAGTATTCATGTTGTTGAAATTCGGCATCTGAAAGTTCTGATCTGCGCGGGAAAAGCCCCAAGAAGAGGCAAAGAAAACGAGTACCAGTAGACGATACATGATTGGCATGCACAGGTAGAAGAGGAGGGTAACCTGCTGGTTATATACATAGACCGTAATCCGTGATGTTTTCCCCCACCGTTGGGTAATTAGTCAGCACTGTTGTTGTGCGTGGTGTGGGACCGCTTTGAACATGTACCAATAAATAATGAGGTTTTTTTTTCGTAAAAAAAGTGTACAGTCAGGAAGGAATGAACGTAACTGGACAATCCCTACTTTGTTTTGGTCGGGTTGGTCGCCCACGGATCAATCAACATGAGAAGGGCGATAGTATTGCGTAAAACGCGACACTAGAAGAGAGAAGAGCAAAGATCTTTACTACCGGTTGAGGGAAAACGATACGGTAGCTTATCGGTAGGCAAATAATGCCGATAAACTTCGGCAGTGGCATTTGTCCAGAAAAATCTGACGTAGCCTACATTTAAATCACCAAAGGCAGAGCTTCTGGGGCCCTATGTAAACCATAAGCTTCGCGTAAACCCTGTAGCCGGTATATGTCCATCAATCAATCAAACTCATTGTCCGTGTGAAAAACTTCACATTCACTGTATGTGGCCTTTTTGTAGTGCTTGTACAGCGACTTACTTTGCCAATCCGCGCATCCGCTCTTAACAAATTGTGACGCGAAATTGTGCGCGCATAGCTTCGTTAATGAGTTAAATGCAAATGTTCGTGGGCAAGAACAATTTGTAGTGATTTGTAGTCAGTTTCATTTCTCTACCTTTACGACCTAGATTACGGTACTGATATGTTGGAGACTACGGTACCAATCCTCGAAGAAAGAGCTTCGTGCCAGCAGCCTAGCACCGTTCGCAACAGCTAGTTCCGTGCGATAGTTGCCAGCAGCCTAGTTCCATTGGATAGTTTAAATGGCTTATTAGCTGGATTGAATTGGAAGCTGCTCGTTTTGTCGAACGAACGTGTGAAGTTTACGAGCCGAGATTCAGTATCGTGCGACGGAAATCGAACTTCTTGTATCAGCAGCGGTGTCTTCTAGTATCCCTGGTTCTTTCTTATTTCTACTTTTAACAACGTTTCTCGTGCTTGTCAGCATCTGTCACGCTTTCTCTTGAGCGTGACCTTCTTCTACATTACATTTTTTGCGCTTTCAGTGTATGATTTCATGAAATGAAACGGAAGAATCGTAAAGGAGGCCACTCTCTTGGAGTTAATGCGAATCAAGATGATAGCCCGCTTGATAAGAGTCTAGACGACATTCCTGATGTAAGTTCTTGCTCGTTGATACTGTACGTTCTCG
The DNA here is from genome assembly GCA_016648015.1 of Steinernema khuongi. Lineage (NCBI taxonomy): Eukaryota > Metazoa > Nematoda > Chromadorea > Rhabditida > Steinernematidae > Steinernema > Steinernema khuongi. The sequence goes on along the minus strand of JADLIF010001016.1, from coordinate 391 downwards.
CTTATCTGCAGATGATGGCAGCAGTCAGCGTTCTATGTTCGCTACGCGACTCTATGTTTGTACAACACCTAAAAGACGACGATCGGCGAAAATGTGCGGATGCCGTAAAAAAAGTCACGAAGGCAGTTGTTATGGCTGACGACGGTATTCTGTCGCTCAATAGTTTGGAAGCTCAAGCATTGGCCAAAGCTTCGCAAGACTCTAGCCCCCAGGACAACGCCATCATCCAATCACCAAATGAATCGTTATTGTCCGCCACCACGTCCATTAGTGACGGCAGCACGGAACCGCTCATATCAGGAAACGCGATTATCTCGGATTTCGTCAGTGAGCAGGACATCTTCGCCTACTTCGCAGTCAAACACCCTTATGCAACAATTATTCCGTCCCA
>JADLIF010001015.1:0-42353 GCA_016648015.1 Steinernema khuongi | reverse complement strand
GGGATGAAGTACCTCTTACTTTCCACAAAAATACAGTTAAAAGCAGACAAAAATGAAATTAAAGTGCCGAAATTGCGAACCAGCCGAATGTGTGACATTTCCAGCGGCCGACTACCGTGGACCCACCCACGTGTCTGATGTCTCGTCTCATTCGGTCTGCGTACCTGCGCATCCCTTGGATGATTTTTCTGCCTTCTTCTCTAGGTTTCTACTCTTCTCTGTCCACTCTTATTTGCATGTCTTCTCTGGCGCTTATGACTTGTTCTTGGAAGTAGAGTACTCCTCGTCCCGGACATTTTTCAAACAAATTTACCCTAAAAATATACGAAAATTCCATTTTTCAGAATCAAGAAGTTACTATGACCATACCCGAGTGTCCATATCTCCAAGTCGAAGCAGCTTATCCGAGCGAAAAGACGACTACTCCGGCTGTTGAAGAGCTCACTCGCCAATTGGATAAGGAAGCATCACCTGAGTCCAAGCTTCTGGCGTCCATCAAGGAGTTCGAGCCCACAATTCCTGACGCCGTGGCCCTCTACTACGCCAACTCGGTCGGCATCAACAAAGACGGCCTCGACCCTCGGGCCCTTCGTCTCATCACACTCGCTGCGCAAATGTTTGTGGCCAATATCATATCTGACACTGCGCTCCTGGTATGTAATGTTTCGATTTTAATCGCGGTAACCGAGTCCTTGCAGAACCGAATGGAGGACCACCGTCAGTGGCGCAATGGTCAGCTCGGACCGCGCATGACGCTTACGAACGATACGCTGAAGAACGTTCTTCTGGACTACGACATCGCTGTGCCTAGCCCCAGCTCGTCGCACTAACCTCCAGTATGTTTTACCGCTTCTTAATGTAACTAATGTACATAACTGTTCCAAGACTAATAAACTACTCGTTTGGCCGCGCCGTCTTATCTGTCCCTCCAAAGTCTTTGTTCCTATTGTAAACCTGGATCAGTTTATTCGAGACGACTTGTCCTTAGGAGTGATGTTTCTCACGCAGGATGATCAAGTCCTAGGAACGTTTTCTTCAAAAAACTTTTGGTCCTGGATTGCGCCGGGGCATTTGTTGGCTTCGAGGCCAGCTCATCCTCGCGGAGATGCTCCCTCATTCAGAACCTTGGCTCCTCCATTCTGACTTTTTTTGCGGAGTAGGATCCAAAGAATCGGCTCCCCAGCGTCCTTTCCAGGGCCCAGTAATCAAGATTAACCAGATCGCAACAGGTATCCACGTCCTATCCTCATGTTTACACATAAAATTTCTGTCTTCCGTTCGTCTTCCTGAACAAACAAAGATTAACAGGCTGATCCGACAGCTTCCTGCCGCTCGATTTCTTGTGACTTCTTCACTGAAAAGACAAACACGACGTGTGAGAACCGAGCGCTTCTCTATTCCAAATCGTGATCTTCCTTTGTTTAAACCGTCGCCACCGATAGCCACTTGAGGTTTGTTGACGCGATCTCGCCTCGCGATGACCGTGGCGCTTAATCGAAGTCCTTTTCAGCCCTCGAGATGTCTTTCCCTCTACTACTGCTACTTAACGTTATTTTGACGGCCGTAGATTCCTGCTCCACTGGACTCACGCAGCTCAGGTATCCCAAGACTCTCAGTGTCATGCGATGCACTCCGCCGACACAGGTAAGTCCGATCTGGACTGTGGTCTTCTCGGTATCTTAACTATGACTTTCCAGGGTGATACCGACCCCTGCCGGGATGTCGCCAACGGGAAAGACGCGGTCTGCCAGAAGGACTTCGGAGGCGAGTTCGTCTGTTGTGGGACCACAGATCTTCTTCTGGAGCTTCTCTCTCCCGACCAACGCGCTCCCACCTTCCGTCGCGTCGAACTGCCCCCGTCGCTCCTCGAGCGAGCGGGACCTCCGCCGTTCCTTCGTGTATTGAGTGGACCAAGCTACTTGTACGCGTCTAACTCGCGGTCTTCTTATACTCGTCCAGGTACCTCATAAACCTTCTGAAAGGCCTTTAGAGTGCTTTAGAATCATGGAACAACAATATAGGAGCAGGAAGAACGCTAAACGACCCGGTCCCGCGTCCGAACGCCGTGCCTCTTCTTCCACTGCCTTCTGAAGTCTACAACTCTGACTTCACAAATGCGGTGGACGCGAATTCTCCAGAGATCCTCAGCGCTGCGCCTATCGTGGAAAACGGACCTACCGTAACCCTACTGACGACGGGCAGACTTCTCCAAGGAAGGGACCAGTACTCCTATTCTGCTCGGTCTACCGTAGTCATGGTGCAGAATGGAGATTGCCGGATCATTATCAACACTGGTCTTCCGAGCCAAGCAGAGGAGCTAAAGTCGAGTGAGTGGCTTCTTCTTGGTTTTCTTCCCCACAGAACCTTATACTTCTCCTTCAGGTCTGTCCTCGAAAGGCCTCTCCGAATCCTTATTTGACTTCCTCGTGGTGACGTCTTCTTCTCCTCAACTGGTCGGAAATCTCAACTTGTTCAAAAGCCGAAAGACTCTTATGGGATTTTACGAAGTCCGCGATGATATGGTGGCCACAACACCTTTGGATACAGTAGGTCAGGCGAGACATGGCCAGTGAAGAAGGTCCCTCTAGGCGAAGATTGTCGATCTATGCTCTCCAAGAAGTCAGCTCGTCTCGACTCCTGGAGCTTCACCGGACGGAACCTCCGTCCTGCTCAAGGACGTTCCGGCTATGGGTACTGTAGCCATAACAGGTAGGCCACTCATAAATTTGAGAATTTCACCAAAAGAACCTTCTTACAGGTACCGTATTCCTGGAAGACGACGACCCCCTCCGCACAGATCCCCTCTTCACCTCTAACAGAGACCAACTGTTGGCCACAAGAAGGCGACTCATCTGCGAAGCCGACTGGCTCATCCCCGCCCACTCGGGCCCCATTCCCGTGTCCGCCCAGAGCCGAAGGACCGCAGGATGCTGAGACATAGATTTATGGTACAATCTGAGATCGAGCGTCACTGCGAGACGAATAAATAAGTGCTGAAGGAGACTCGGCAGTGCTTCTGTGGCGTCATGGTGAACTGCACGTAGCCGTCCTCGAGAGTGTTCCACGTGGAAGCTATTCCCGGGATGAACAGTTGCTGGATCTCCGACGCGATGACGTTGCCGAGGTCCCAGGAATACGCCTGGGTTACGGTAGCCCGTGCCGATCGGAACTGGAGGGCCTGCAAGGTTTGCATGAGAGGACGGAAAACCGGAGGAGTGAGCTACTTTGATGAGTTTGACCACTCCGCTGAGGGTGAAGTTGGTCTTCGTTTGGTTTAGGAAGATTCGCGTAGGGAGCTCCTTCTGGCTGGCCCAGTGCTCCAGGACTTTGTCGCTGAGCTCCAGGCGAGTGTGCTTGTCTCTCAGCTGGATGTTGACGTGCTCGAGGGCGTCGGTGCACAGGAAAAGCTGAATTCGTCGTTGGCTCTACGAGTGGGGGGAAGACGGAGGTACCTCGTCGGAGAGGAGTTTGTCGACGTTCTCGCAGAACTCTATGGACAAGGATCGCTGCGAGGAACACTTGAAGAGGTCCATGAGCTGAGCAGGGGAGATCTGGAAGTTGCAGAGGGTGAAGGTGAGCCTTGCGTTCCTGAAAGACTTCTGATCTCCGCTGCTGGCGACACGAACTAACCTGAAGTCGACGAAGGACTCGGTGAGCTTCGCGCACAGCTTCTCGTCCACCGTAAACCGGTCGAAGTTGACCGCGCCATCGATGACGAACTTCTTGAGCGTCTCGTCCAGAAGCTCGTCCACGTCCCTGCCACTCGTCTCCGGAGCCGCACTCTCCCGGATCCACTGCTTCTTCTTCTTGTTGCGCAGCAGCAGCGAGACCTTCCGCTTGGTGATCTGCTTCCTGAGGGGGAATCGGAACTTGCCGAGCGTGACGGGCTGCTCGGGCTCCTCGCGGCACTGGAGGCTAAACGAGGAGGCGTTTCAAACTGGATCCCCGAAAACGAAGCCTCCGACAAAGGACGCGGCGGGGCGGAAGTAATTAATCGAATGGACTCAAATGGAAGGCGCTGTCAGCATTCATAAAATCAAATTAAGTTAAAACCGAATTCCTGATTTGTATGTGTGGGGAACTAGTTTACTTCTTCGGATTGTCACTGGTCACTGACCCATCAGGTCGAGTTCAATCATGTTAGGGCTCGCGAAAACAAATGTCACTCGTTGTCGCCGGATCTGCCGATCGGAACTGACAGCACGGACAAGTGCTGTTCGGGGCGCGGGAACGCGTCTTGGAGTGATAGGAGTGGAGGTGGGTCAGGCATCCATGTGAAGATGAGATGTCGGCCACAGGGTTTGCCAGGGCTCTTAGGACCAAAGTGATTAGGATTTGAAAAGTTTACAATGGAAAGGTGCATGCCACTTTGAAAGAGTCCTATGTTCGTTTGGAAGTGGTCAGAAACCTCGCTGGTGATTCATATGATTCTACCGTAACCCGATCAATCTCTATCTCATCGTTGATCACGATTATCTCTGATCTAACTGACTGGGTTTGTCCATAGCAGGAGCATCTTTTCTTTTCAACCTCCCCACCGATAAGGGCTCTAATTTTCACCTTTTATCACAGTCCTGCAACTACAGTAAGCGTCACCATTTGGTGCCTCTCATTACTCCTCAATGCCCACTCTCCCACTCTAGCCCCGCTCGGCTCCCTTTAACGCCATTACGACCCCCTTACAACCTCTGGGAATCCCGCTCCCAAACCAGAACACTTACGTCAGGTCGTAGATGGAGGAGCGCGTGAGGTGACTCATGTGCGCGGCGACGACCGTCTGCAGCGCGAAGCACGTGGCGGACGCATTGCGCACATCCTTCTCGTCCAGGTTCTTCAGGATGCGCAGGAGCACCTCGCTAGGCGCGCAGACGATCTGCGACGTCGACGGCTCTGGAAGCGACATCGCCGGACTTCTGGAAGGAGGGGGACGGTTAGACGTTCCTGACAATCGCGCGCTGACAGGGCGCGGAAAAAACAAACAGGCGATGTGCCAGAGCTGACAGAGCGGACAGCGAGTTTCGGTGTATGTGACACACGTCATTCCCACGACGGGCACAAGCACCCGGTGAAGTGTCACTCAGGACGGACCCGGATGGCCCGGGAGAAGGAGCAGTGGGGTCAAATTTGGGAGATTAGAGGGTCTGTTCGTCCTGTTTTCTCTCTGCCTTTCTCAGGGGGAATACAGCGATAAGTGGACAATGAGGCTGCTTTCCAAGGTTCTAAGGAAGGAATGAAGTTCGACTTGGTTGGATCTTTGACATTTACATTAATTTCACGACAGTCCAAAGAACATCGTATGGGGCTTGAAGAAAACTTGCAAAACCAGTCCTTGAGCTTCTGCCAGGTGCATGATGAAATTTGAGATTAGAAGAGAGGGTAAAAGCCAATTGTAGCTACATTCCAAAGAACACTCGTAGCACTGGGTGTCAATTCCCGTCGTTTATCTACGTCTTTTGGAACCTTTTTGCGAGACGATGAGTGCGGCTGCAAACACCAAGAAACGAGTTCTACGCACTGACCAATTTTGGTTTCTCAAGGTGCAGGAGTATCACCGTAACCATAAGGGAACACATTTACAGGACTTATGGGAGCCGTTGAGCGCTATTTTAAGCAGCAGCAGGGGTCGTAAGAGATACTAAAGCTTAGAGTTTCAACGCCATAAACCTTATCTCGCCTTAAAGGACGATTTCCAAAGTTTCGAGATCCATGAACAAATCAGCGCAAAACACGCGCCAGTGAGGCTGTTTCATCAAGTGCAAACCTTGGCCATTCAAAAGAGATTAAGAAGGGAACTCGCGACTTCTTACACGACACAAACGCCTCCGCTTGCAAATCTCTCCTTGATAAGGCAAAGTCGCTTTTTTCGCGCAACTTTGACTGTCCGTCCGAGAGATAAGACGCTCGGAGAAATGCTGTCAATTACAGAGTACGGTCGAGTGACAGTGCGACGTCAGCGGCGCAGTAAGTAGAGTCGACCTCTGCAGCGCTTTGACACGGGCGGGGCCGTGCTTTCGCACTTCGGAACGTGGCCGAAAACATGGCACCACGAGACCCCATGGGGAGTGCGGAAGAGGCGCATGGCGCTAACAACATCTGGACGACCTAATTGCGCGCGAACAGGCCTAATTCGGCGCGCTTATCTGATCCTTGTAGGAACTTGACTATGGGAAGAGATAAGGAAGCAGAGAGGACCAGATCCAGGAGGGCTAGTTCCTACGGTAGCGTTAGAATGTGTCCGAGGACAACAGGAGTGGCACAAGGCTAGATTGAAGAGCTTGGAGACTAACTAGAGGTGGTAAAAGGCCCTGTGTATAGGGACCGCTTAGAAACCCTAGAGAAGGCTATGAAGAAGGCTTTGGGACCTTAACATCCCCGAAAAGAACCTTTAGAACCTCACAAGAACAGTCCCTAAGCAAGGCGCAGGCTACAGAGCAAGTGTTTACGACCTCGTCACCGATGGTCTTAAATCCACAGCCTCACCCAGGATGACAGCCCGCGGAGCTGCGTCACTCCAAAAATGTCAATCAGCGGGTACAGTTTAGTGCATTTAAAGTGCAAATCGTTTTTGCGCGCTTATCACCTCGTCACGCACCGAGTTTTGCCAATTGGGGCCTCTTGGCACCCCGCGCTCCTTCTCTGACGTGCTCGACACTGGCCTATCAATCAAATCACGACGATAGAGTGAGAGAGTAATAAATGAAGAAGTTCCCGGCAGTTGACAGCCTCTTTTGGCGAAAAAGCCGGACCGGGGCGTACCGGGTGGTTTTTGCGCTGGAAGAAGGGTGGAGGCTGATTAGACGCTTTGCTGTTTGCGACGTTTGGACTGACCGGGCGCTGGATGGCGTAGTGAGTCGAAAATTCACAGAAATCTCTCAGAAGATGAAAATTGAGGAGTTTTTTGAACTCCTACTTCCACTAAGGAAGGATTTGATGGACATGTTCCATTTAGCGCCTGAATCTAAGGAGGAAAATCCACTTAAAGCTGCTACTATCGCCAACCGATAAAAAACAATCGCATTGAAGGCGGGGGGTCTCCTACATATGATATCTGCACCACTATTTTATTTGGACACTATTTTATTGGCTTTATAGTTATAGGGGCGCTGGGTTCAGAAGAAAGTCCAAATTGCACAGAAATCAGTTAAACCAAGACAGTAAAAACTCCGGGTTCCTTTTCCTACCTAAAGTGGGTGTAACAATACTGCTCAGCAATGGTAAAACCCTACAAAAGCCAGCAAAAGTCTTTACTTCTCCCCATCCGCACCTCAAAAAACCCTCCCACAGATCTAAGCCTTCGCGTCCCTCCATTTGACAGTTAGCCCCGGTGTCCATCGACGCGTCTGTCACATTGGCACCAGACAACAGACACGTCTGTTTCATCTGTCTGTCTGGGCAGCTCAGCGCAGCAGTTACCAAAACTGTGGCATTCCCCGGTGGGTGGGAGCTCTATTTTGCAAACATTCCTGTCACGGGAACGTTGGAAGTCAAGAAGGCGGAAACTGACGTGGCCAAAACAACTCTGCGTCGTCGTCAGAGACCACGTTTGGAATTTATCAATCAAACGCGAAGTTCTGTGTTGACACATCCGCCGCTCGGCTGACAATCACATCATCGACTCGCGATAAGCATGTGCCAGTCTCGGAAAGGAATCCCCGCTGCACTTTTAATCAAAGCTGTCAGTCGAATCTGTTTTGACGGCACACGGCGCCACGGTACGACGGTTTGGGCAAAGGTCGGAGCAGCCGGAATATGGTCGCGGAAGGGCAAGGGAACCCCTAGATTCTAGAAGCGTTTTTAGGGGAAAAGACGACGCTTCGCTGTCGGGCCTTCCCATTTTTTGGAAGGAACGTCAGATGAAATGCGGCGGTCGCTGAGTCATAAAGGAGCGACTAAACTGGGAAATGGGGTCGTAAAAGTGAATTAACAGCCTATCTTTGGAAGTGTGTAAAGAAGTTGCACCACGAGGCAAGTGGAAGAAGGAAGATAATTGAACCAGAGGTTAATTGGGCTTAGAAACAAGTAATATCAATAAAACACGGCGGTTTATGGTCGATAAAAGATGTAGAAACTCTTAGAAACACGAATAAAACGGTTTTATGCAAAATCAAAAAAGATTAGCAGCGAGTGGTTTCGATCCACCGACCTCTGGGTTATGGGCCCAGCACGCTTCCACTGCGCCACGCTGCTGTCTGTGACGGAAGTTCGTGAATGGCATATACGGCGGTTGATATCGACTCTGATCAGAACCACATTTTTGTGTTCGTCCAAACACGGCCCGATCTTGATCTTGTACTTACGATTATGCTCCATCATTGGCTTCAAAATTCAGTATGAAATGCTGCAGTTTATCAGAACAGGGCCAAGGAGCTTAAAGTATCATAAAAATCCCTTGTCACCCCCAGAACAACATTTCACCGTGGGAAGCACACAAACGTGCCAAACAAGGTGCCAACTGACGAGACGTCAAGGGTGCTAAGTGCGCAGAAAGAGCCCACAGTACCGGACCTCCCCTTAACCCCCGGCCTCCCACCATGACATCACCGAATCTCTTCGCTAAACTCGTCCGCCTTCCTCCCAGATCAGCTCCAATTAAAATTACCGTAATGGACGAGTGTCTGTGGAATCTGCGTGAATCAACAGGCAAATATCTCAAGCAGCAGCACCGAAACGGCGACGGCGATGTCACTTCAAATCTCTTCGCGCGCGGCCGACAGGCGACGACAAAAGCGTCGTCGGACAGGAGCTGCGGCGACGCGGCAACTAATGATGACTGACGTAAATTTGTATTTATATGGAATCGTCTCGCGTTTATAGTTTACGACAATTTCAGATCATTTTTGACAGCGCCGCACAACTTGTGCGCTTCGTGCGCGCGCGTGCGTGAGGAGTACTCGAGATGACAGCGACGGGGAGGCCGGCAGGAACCGAGGGAGAGGACGCCGAAAGGGGCTTGTTTGTGGAGCGCGGAACACGGTAAACAGTGTTCGACAAGATGCTAATTGTTGACCTGTGCGGGAGCAGGCGGCGACAGGTCAGTCTTTGTGTCGTCGCTGGCTTTCATGGGGGAAGGAGAGGCCCAAGAGATTGCGGATAAGATAAGATAGAGGCGTTGGTATATATGTGATGTCCTGATCTCCGGCGATCGAAGCAGCGTGGCGCAGTGGAAGCGTGCTGGGCCCATAACCCAGAGGTCGGTGGATCGAAACCACTCGCTGCTAATCTTTTTTCCTCCCTAGAGAACCTTTTCTCTACGCTTCTTAGACGTTTTCAACGTTTTCTAAGAGGCGCACAGGTCCGAAGAAGACCGGACTCGTCGTGGCAAAGCGGGAAAGTCACAAATCACCACTCGATGAGTCCATTCCGCGGTGACATGTAATTGCATTTTGCAGAGAGGACTGTTGCTAAGTGACAAAAAGGGCGAACAGGAAAATAATAAATCTCACAGAAAACAAATCGGAATTAGCGTCATAATTTTTGAGATGATCGGGAATAGGCTCTCAGACTTTCGGAGGGCCTAGTGGGTCCAATCTCCACAAGATCTAAGCAAGCCAGGGGAAATAAGAGTAACGATAGTTCAAGACATCGAAATCTCAAGGCTTCATGGACCTACAGTAACCCTCATATCCATGTCTCCTGGAGGTCCTTGTTACGGTTTGATCATTCTGATTGCGGTGCCCTAATCGATCATCTTTGTTTTACCAGATCTTCGCTAAGGACGCTTAGGCCCTCAAACCACAAATCAGATGATCAAGACGCTACAGTACTCCTGTCCACGCCTCGACCATAAATCAGCGTCGCAGGTGCAAGCGGCACACAAGAAGCGCAACATCCTGGCCTCCAATTTGTCCGCAAAGCGGTGGGCAGGTGTCTTGGCGCGCGGAGATGCCATCGCAGCGGAAGAAGGCAGCATGGAAGGAGGGGACGCATGTAGTTATAATTGGATAAGACGAGCCTGCACCTGGCCGGAGTTGCGCAATGGCGCCGCGCGAAAACACTCGACCAGGGGCGGCGCCGAGCGCTCAGGTAACAAGATGTCAGAAGAATTTTAAGATAATACCGCGGTGATTGACATATATTTCATAGATGACTGCGTTCTCCACTTTCCTGTGTCACTCACGGCTCCACTCAGCCGCGCGCAGAGCTGTGAGGACAGGTGAGGAGCGCGCCGTAGTGTGGGTGGTCGGCCCTAAGTGGGCGAAAGTGATACGAAGCCGTGACAATCCGAGGAGAAGGGGAACGAGTGAGGGGGGTCCAGTGGGTCAGGGAGAGGCAACTGGGAGTAGCTGTAGCTCCTAGTGGTACTATTTGTGACCAGAGCTCTGGGTATCCTGAAGGCAGGAAGTGACAAAAGTCACGATAAGCTGGGTTCAGAGGGAAGAAGGACGGCTGTGGAGTCACAAAAGAGTCGAAAGGATATACGGAACCGTAGGGCATAGGACCTACATACACCTGGAAGTTCTAAAGCGGAAGTGATGTAAAATAGGCGAAGGCAGAGCTTAGTACCGTAAAGGACCTTCGAGCTCATCGAGCTTCAATGGTCGAAGATTGTTATGGACAAGAGAGCTGCTTCTCCAGTGGGGTCAACCCTTTACCGTAACCCGCAAATATCAATCAGAACATCTCTTTCGGCGATCACAACCTTGGAACCAATTACGGTAGTTGGGGATCGTTTTTAGATAAGTACCTGTACTCAATTAACTGCACACTTTAACGAGAATTTTGAACGTCCAATAAATGTTAATGGCGCCTGGATCTACCGTAGTTAAAGGAGAATACCCATAACTTCTTGTTGTTACAAACAAGGTATTCCCATTCTGCTTCTGGTCAGTCCATAATCACTTTGAAACTTCATCGGAACCCCTTGAAAGATGCTATTCATTTGCATAGCTTTTAAGTATACGTGCTTAGATGCATTCTACCGAACTCAGCACTGGAAGTTAGTCCGCTTTAACTCTAGAACAATCGAGGGGCACGCCAAACCTATCGAAAGACAGCTTCCAGTAACAGGGAAAGGTTTCGCAAGACCTAAAAAGGCAAAGAAACTACGTATTTCGACTTGAGTCCTATCTACGAAGCCCTTAAAAGGAGATCCACCGGAATTCATTTGCCCGAAATGGACTTCATTCCAATCCCTTAGGAAATCAAACGGTCCACTTGGAGCAGCCAGAAGTCACGTGACAGCCGCATACAAAGCACAGCACGACCCGAAGCTCCCAAACCGGACATTGGTACCGTACTCGCTCGTCCACAATCACCTCCAGCACGCTAACCTATACAGAAAATAATCGAATGCGCGCATTCAATCTCCCTCCGAGGAGGCAAACGACGCCTCCAAGGCCGCGCCTCCCTCGCTTTTTGCAACAAACCGAACCGGAAGCCGAGCCGACGGGTTTAATCAGCGCGCGCCTCTCATCCCAGTGGCGTGGGGCCAGCACTCGGGGCGGACGAGAGGCCACTCAAAGTCGCCGCTCTAATTAGCCTCCGCCCTCGACCACCGCTCGGCGATGCGGGTGGCCCTGAAGGGCCCAATTTGGCCGCGTTTACCTAGCGCAGGTGATTGAGGAGGACCTTGACGCGGACAATAAGAGTTCTTGGAGACGCGCGTTATCGAAGTTGTCGATCGCGCGCCGACAAAGGCCGCTAAACAAACCTGGCTGGGAGGGTCGTCGGGATGGAGTTGTAATTTGGTTTTTTATGGGCTGATTGCGTTTTGACTTCGCCGCCGGATTCGTTGTAAGAGGCCGCCGCTTCGGAAGTCAAATGTCACCGGCACCTTCTTGGCCGCCGCGTGTCAGAGTCAGATCCATCGGGCGACGTCAAATCTCGAATTTCAGGCGAATTCGGATGTCAATCAACACGGTGCCGTCAACGGCCGCGTCGCGACAACGTCGACAACAGGACATGTCAAAAACAGAAGCGCGACGCAGGCCGATCAGAAGCGACGTGAGTGGGACAAGCACGCCGAGGACAATCTTATCCAAAGGGCAGCACGAGGGTGGCCAGGGTGGAGGTGGCAGTTGTGGAGCGCTGACAGTGCTGCAGGGCCTTCGAAGAGAACTCTACAATAGTCACGTTTTTGTGTTTTAGGCCAAAGAGAGGAGGGTAGCATAGGACTGAAACTCAGTTTCGGCTTTATTCTTGTACCAATTGTACCAAATATAAGACAGCAGAGCAGCTTAACATGCTCTCATCGGTGAAGAAACATGGGATGATGCAATCTACAGGTTTTGGCATTCCTACAAACCTCGCTTTTACACGCTTTTGATGACCCTTAGATCGTAGCCTAGATGAACTCAACGGTCGACTGAAATGTGTGGACAATAAGCATCGTAGCCGTAGCTGTAGGGTTAAACAACACTTGATGTGGACAAGGCGATCCCACTGAAGGCAGAAGCTGTAGGACACATCGAGATATCTCTGCAGGTACACTGATGCGTTTCTTAAGGGCGGGCCATACTTCTGCGTCTTTTTTTGTATTAACGCTGCGGGTGGTCGCCATACAAAAAAAGACACACCTGCGTCAAAGACGCAGAGTATGGCCCGGCCTTTAACAATTGACTGTAGGCGACTCGAGGGAAATCTGAAGGGTATTCAAATCCACAGTGTTTCTGAGGAAAAGAAGTCGATGCTTTAGCTACACAAGGCGGCTTGAAGAAAGAGACCTTTTAAGTACAGACCTTATGCTTCTACAGGTTTCTATGCTTCTTCTTTCAAATTGGATGGGTATGAATGTTTCCTTGAATCCAGAGCTTTCCGAAGACGCAACTTACAAGACAACACCTCAACAAACTCCGGATTTCCTTGTCCCAAGACCCTTTGTCGCCTGACCACCCAAGTAGGTCCCGTTCTCGGGTACCACGTCGAGTAGAGAGAGTGCTAATTGCGGCCACGGGTCGCTGAACATATGTGATCGACGCGTGAGATAGAAGGAGTTGACAAGTTGTGCGCAGGCTGAACAGACGCTGAAAGGTAGCTGCGGAAGGGGTGACAGGGAGTGAGCCGCATTGGCACATAATTTGTCCGAGAGCGAGGTGTAAAGTGTTCGCACGCGGCCAAGGAGTGACCCCCGGTTTACGGCTTCGCGCTTAATTGGTGGTTTTGGGGTGCGAGGGTCGCCCAGTTGTGCAACCGATGACGACCGAGGGTAAACAAATGGGGTTTATGGGATTTTAAGGGATCCGACTAAGGAGTTGTAATTAGGGGGGAGAAGGGTTATAGAATGAAACGTTTTTCCTCCTGATATCAGGGCTGGAATGTGAGCATTCTGGTTTCATCTGGGTCCACTTGATTAGGGAATCAGAAAGCTGAAGCATGTGGGAGCATAAACTGGAAAGAAGATTCCGGCTTCCCCTTTAGGTCGTGCGCTTCATTCTTGGCCCACACGAGGTGCTCGTGACAAGTACCACGACACCGAAGGTCAACGGTCGTACCAGTGAAAGTGCAACGATTGACACCCACTTGGCGGCGGTTCCTTTGATGAGCAGATCGTCGTCAGTCGTGCATGTTCTAGGGCGCCGTGAGTCAGCGCCTCAAAAATCGAGAACCCTCGATCTTCTGCTCGATACCGCTCCAACGCTGTCCCATCAAATTAATGACTTTAATGAGCCATAAGTCTTGATCGTTTTTTCTCGCAACCCACTGGCACAACTGGAACCTCTCACGTAAATCACATTAAGTACCGGCATCGTCTTCCGGCTGCAGCCGGTGGCGTCGTTCCTGGCTGCGCCTCGGAAGCCAACGGGACGACTTTCGCATAAAGTCGTAATCTTTTATTGCGCGATCGGCGATCGTCGGCGACTTCTTATGTTTTATATGAAAAGCCAATGAGCCGTAAAGATGACGCGCTGAGAACGTCTTCTTCTCCGGAAAGGGAGGAGGTCCGGGATTCGGGACCTCCCGGGAGCTTCGTTGTCCCAGGGAGAAGCTCTCTCGAGGCGGCGGGTGAAGGCACGGAGGTGGGAAATCACTGTTGACAAGGTGATTGACAGAGACGGTGATTGATGAGCGCGCGAGAGAAGGAAATACGATCTAAGGCGATTAGGGATGCGCTCGTTAAGTGGCTAGCCGGGTTATGCAGTTGGGAACTTCTGCTCGTTCACACGGTTTTTCAAGAGGCTTAAGGGAACAGCGGGTAGACACGTCGTGGAAGACAAAAAACTGATAATGGCACAGGAAGGAGTAAAATGTACGGTAATTAAAGGAGACGCTTATCGGGTTGTAAGGAAGAAGCAAAGAACCGACGCGAAGAAGGGCGGAGGTTTCCATCACGGCTGTGCAAGCCCTCGACACAATGCAGACACTTGACGCAGACTGAAGAAGGAGACCGGTACAAACAGACTTGCGAGGCTGCAGTCTAGACGATGGTGAGACACCGTCGTGTCTCGAATTCTAAATGATTAGACCTACAGCTAATGGAGACAGTCAGATGTGACTGGTAAGTCAGAAAAATGGGAGTCTAGACGAGCCGGCTGGAAGCCCCTGGCATCCTGAGACTCAGAGAAGCACTGTTATATTAGGGGATACCATTTATACTTATTACGTATTTAATACAATATTACACAGATATAAAATAAAGGAATATCAAATTGATGCTATTATTACTTGACCTTGCGGAGCTTGAAGGCCTGTGCATGCAAGGACAGCTTCTCGGCTCTGGTAGAACAGAAGAGTATATCCTGCTCGGTGGGCTCGAAGCAGCGCGTCTCGGGAACACACACTTCTTCGATGCGGAAGCACTGTTTGGACTTCTCACAGAGATAGGTTCCAAACGCGTGACGTCCACATTCTGAAACAAGCTGGAGTAGGTTGGAAGGTGAGCTCACTGTACCTGTGGAAGTGCAGTTCATTTCGTCACTGTGATCGGCACAGTCCGTCCGGCCATTGCACTTCTGAGCTCCGAGAAGACATGTCCGTGAATAGCCGCAGTAGAAAGCCTTCGGATTCGCGGAGCAGCTGTCGCACCCTTCTTCGTCTTCGCCATCGATGCAGTCCTTGAATCCGTCGCACAACTGCGTCGGCTTCAGGCATTTCCGGACTCCCGCGTCAGGAACGCTGCACTGGAAGCTGGTACCTTCACAGGAGCAGTCCGCCTCGTCACTTCCATCGGCGCAGTCCAAGATTCCGTTGCAAGTCTGAAAACAAACCCTGATAAGAACTCGTGAGAATCTTGCAGAATCTTACCTTTTCTCTCAGAATGCACTGCGGAGGACCGCTCGCATTTGCACAGGTGAAGGCCAGTTCTTCGTCGCATTTCAAGCAGCTATTGGCGCAGACCTCCACTTGGCCACTGCATGCGTAGTAGAAGGGGTACCACAGTCCATCGGCACAAAGTACTTTGTCTTCCTAGAAAGAACAGGATCATTGACAAAATAGCGAACAATGTAAACGTACAGGATCGGTTCCGTTGTCGTTGGCCGACACTGTGTCCCATTCTGCCAGTAACTCCACGGTAGCAGTCTTGATTTGTTGGACGTCCATCTTGAACACATCCTCTGGTGCGAGCGTTGGAGGTTGAGTCTTGTTGAGAGCTGGAGCCACAGGTTCTTTGCCGGAATCCGATAGGATTAAGCCGATGAGGGGCAGCACGGCAAGTAGAAGAAGGAAGATTCCTCCGAGGATCATGATGAGGACGAAGTCGGGCACGCCAACCAACCACGTGCTGTCGGCAGTCACCGACTGTTCCGTATCTTCACTAAACAGATAGAGATAAGGTTATGCAAAGGCAAAACTGGTGACTTACCAATCTTGTTCGACCATGGCTACCTGAGAGATCTGCAGTCTGCAAAAAAGGGGATAAAGAGATGAAACATAAAGAAGAGTGAGCACACGCAAGGGATAAACAGACGAAGAACTCATTCCAAAGTTATGCACAGGCGAGAAGCGGAAGAAGGTCGATTGAGACAAAAGCCAGACATTCTCGAAACAAGCGTCTGAGACAAATCCGGAAAAATAAATACGTCTGCTGCAAATACGCGTAGCGACAACCGCTGTCTGCAACTCACGTCTCGTTAGGCTTGGTCGATCCGCGAGGGAGATGCGACGAGACAAATTCAAAGGGATCCAGACGTCTCCCACGAGGAAAGCGAAATCTCTGCAGAGTAAACCTCGTACGTTCGATGCTATCTTCTAGTCTTCGCTTGTTCCATTGCTGCTCTGTCTGTGGAACATTCTGGCGATGCAAATGTCGACGAACCTGTGTCGATATCCTCCGTCTCGGGCTAGGTTGTCATTATAGGCATCACACGGCCCAGGTGAAGCCTCTTCCACAGTGCCGTACCGCAATCCTATGACCTCTTTCGTAACGCTTATCGGGAGTAGTCCACACCAAGTGGTTAAGTTCTGTTTGGTCTGCACTATTAAGGGCAATCTCATGTCTATTTTTAAGTCAAGTTTTGATGTCTTTGTCACAGGTTTCTGTCAAGACCGTGCTGCGCCAGTTTTGGAGAGGAACTTTCAGTATGATCTGGTTTCTGTCCCGATGTATCTCCAATTCCTGTGTGTATAGCAGGCGTGGTGAAATTCCGGCTCAGGAGCACGGCAGGAGCTTCTTCCAGGAGCGAGTCAACAGATCGATGGCCACTACTGGAATTCCCCTTTAACACCAGCAAGGTTTACTGGCGTCTTGGACTTCTGCCATACAGTAGTCCTCATTTGCGGTTAGGGGACATCGGTAGGGACTGATAACTTTTTCTGCCCAACTTTAAGGAGGTGAGGTATATCGTTCCGTTTTTTTCAGAAGCAGGTCGTACGCTGGTCGCCCCTTCTTCTGCTTAGTCATGTCACAAGAATGGACCAACGTGTAAACATTTCCTGTTTACAAGTACTCGCTGTTGTCCACTCGCAACCGCAGGCCGGCGAGCCAGCGGCGATCGATTGATGACTCATCTACGTCCTTGTGTGCATTTCCTCCGTCTTTCACGCCATTTGCTTCATCAGCTGGTCAGCTGATTCTGATCTCATATATCCCTGAATGCTCAAACGTTTTTGTATCGTTCTTGCGTTCTTCTTCCGCGTTTCATGCCTCCGGGGAACGACTAACTACTTTAATGTTTTCAGTTTACTCGCATCTCTCCCCGATGGATCGTGTTCCCATCGAGTTCATGCGCGACGTCATCAACCGCTGCAAATCTCCCTATCCTTTTGAAGATCTCTCCGGATACTGGGCAATATTAGCCTCCAGGACGCGGAAGAAGCAACGAGACCTTCTTGTCTTTACAAACTCAAGAGGCAGTCCTGATATCTTCTTCGGGTTTGAAAACGAAGACGTATGGCACCGGCTGAAGACGAATCGCGCCGTGGAGAGCGCAGTGTCCCATATCGTGTTCAGTGCTGGTGGATCGAATCTAGTGGAGCAGAATGAGCGCGTTGACGCTGAAAGTACTGCCATCCTGCAAACCTACTTAGCGAGGAACAACCTCGCCGTACACCTTGACTTCTTCAACGCAGACTCGTCAGTGTTCCAAGACTTGAACCCTGTCCTGCTTTCTATTCCAAGGATAGAGCAACTATATGTCACCCTTCACGAAAACGCCGACGTAAGCTTTTCCTATGAACTCATGAAGCACGCTATCCAGCGAGGAACACTGGATCACTGCATCATAACCTATCGGAGAAGTGAGTTGGCCACCATCGAAGACTTCCTTTCCTCTAGGAGGATCACGAATCTATGGCTTCGAGTGGAAAGGGAATCGGACGCGGACATCAAGGAGTTGATCCGCACTATAGTGGAGAAGTGGATGGAGCGAGAAGACTGGGAAAGGTTCGGCATGCAGGTTCCAGCGAAGTACTTTTCCGGGCTGAAGAAGCTGCTCTCTAGAAGGAAGTTTAAGTGGAAGGAAAGGAACAGAGGCGGCGGAGGGAAATGGATGCGTTTCCGGAACTTGTTGGCACCGACACGTTCACTGTGGATAGCTTCGAAGAGAACTGAAGATCAGACGAAGGAAGTCCCTGTACTGTGCGACCCGAAGTTAGAAATCCGTTTCTCCACTAATGTACGGGGTTTTCAGATCAGAAGGTGAAGAGGAAAGCCGATGTATTTTGTAACTTATGCATGTATATAAAGAATTTTTTGCCATCTTATCCAGAAAAGAGTGTCTCGTTGGTTATTCCCGAAAGCCTCGAAGAGAGAATTGAGAGGGAAGGAAAGGATTCTTGGCCGAAGGAATGTGGAGTTGACCATGATGAGTCGTCTTATTACAAATCAGAACAATTGAAGGCCTCCGGGACTAGCATCCGCCTTGAAGTACTTTAAAAGACCGGCACCGAGCTCGTCAACTTCCTAATTTTCTCCGCATGCTCTTCTTCAACGCGGAAAGGTTCCCTTATCCCCTAGTAGGACAGAAAAAGATGCACACTGGGCACACTTGTAAAGGTTTATGATAAGAACCGATGGACAACAACAACTGTTGAGGAACAAAAGTTTATTTTCTCAAAGAAAGAAAGTTCTCATGTCCAGGTTGAAGTCTGAGCTTTCTGGCTTCTTTCTGGAACACAACTTCTTCAGTTTCCTTGGCCTCAAAGCCGTGTTTAGTCATAATACGCCTGACCAAGGTATAGAAGGAGGGTCCGACTGCTAAAGTGTACTTGGTGTCGCAGTTCTCCTTCTTAATCCATGCTTTGAGCACATCCTTCAAGAATGAGGCTTCTTGATGTTTAGGTAAGACATGAGAGAGGTAGTTGTTTCTGTGGGAAAGAACGAATTCCTTGATCGTCTTCTGGTAGTCCTCGGGAACCTCTTCGTAACTTATAACGTAGTACCCCTCAAGGGTGCCTCTTTGAACTGTCTTCTTGAAGAATTCGAAGAATAGGGATCTATCGCACCAATACCAATCTCCAGATAGTTGGGATACTCTGGGTATCGAGTTCAGCAGAGGCTTGATCGTGGCTGAGTTGAAGTACATGGAGTTTCTCAGGTAGAGCGTGACAGGATGTGTGTTCTTCTTCAGGTATCTTTCCAACAAGTAGGCGCTCTCGACGTCCAGAGGGTAATGCTTGAGATCCTCCTCCTCCTCAAACACAAAATGTACCTCATCAAGGAGGTACTTGACAGGTCGGTTATTCTTGAGGACTTCCCAGGCGTCGTCATCACCGAAAGCAAATTGGATATCAGAAAAATCGTCCGACTTTTGAAAAATCAGGCTCGTCACTGGTTCTTCCTTTCTGTCTTCTGCTACTGCTCCCCATTGTCCTGACAGCTCGAGGAACGGACGGAGTGAGTCCACCTGGGTTGTAACGTCTTTCACAAACTCGTAGGGAACGTGCTCCATGGGATGGCACTGAAAGTAGCGAGAGTGATTTAGCGAAGCCCGTTTTGTTTGCCAAAGCGACTGGAAGCAAAAAAAGCGCGAGAGGACTGTTTTGCGGCGGGGCGCGGAGGGGTCGATTGCACAAAGGTGACGCACCTAGCAACGGCTCTAAATAAATCAATAGTTGTTGCAGAGCTTTCTTGGAAGCTGGGCAACTTTCGAGCAAGTTTTACAAGGTATTCTTTCTTAAGGAACGTTAACCTTGTACAGTAACTAGAGGTAAAGTGGTTGAAGAAGTCGGTGAATATTTGACATGGGGAATCATCAAACTTGGGCAATCCAACCTTTATTAAAGTCAAACGCGCGAACGGCCGCTCACTACACGAATATAATTGCATTGCCTAATGGCGCCCAGCGACAAGGAACGCCGCAGCACTGTGCCGCCGTCCGCCGGTCTTCCCTCGCAACGTCGAGCCGGGTTGCGCATCGGGGCCATAAAACCTCTGATAGGCAAAACATTACCTTACGCCGTGCTCGTAATGGAATTTGCGACAGGTCCATTTAGGTCTAGTGCCGTCGTCCAGTGGTCCATCCCTGCCCTCGTCTTCAGATACCTTCCCAGCAAGGATATGTTCTCAGCGTCCAGAGGGTAGAAGTCCACAAAGTCCTCCTCGTCGTCGATCAAGAATTGTATAGTTATGACGAAGTGCTTGACAGGCTGGTTGTTCTTGAGGGCTTCCCAGGGAAAGTCGTTGCTGAAGGCGAACTGAATATCATAAGAATCCCTTGGTCTTCGGAAAATCAGGAATGTAGAAAATTGTTTGTTCCTTCTTTTGGCTACTTCTCTCCATTGCCCTGACAGCTCGAGGAACGGACCGAGATAGTCAATCTGGGTTACAACGCTTTTCACAAACGCGTAGGGAATGTGGTCCATGGGATGTAACTGAAAGTAGCGAGAGTGATTTAGAGGGAGCTGGCCTTACTCTGGGAGACGTCCGCGAAATGGCGAGGAAAGAGCTTTTGTGTGACGAGAAGGCGGAGGAATCGATTGCTCGAATGACGTCACCGCGCAACGGCCTCAGATCAATGGATAGTTGTTGCAAAACTGGACTCGTTTTCACGTCACGACTCGTTTAACCGAGGCTGACCCTTTCTATTTTTTTTCTTTCGGATTCTAGGCGGTCCCCCAGGCCTGCTTCAAACTGCGTCGGGGTTCTCTTGCTGGCCCCTTTTATCTGCCAAGTACCTCCTAAGGAATGCAACGATATGGTTAGCTCAGGTTTTGTGGAGACAACAAGTCAAATCATGATTGTTTATTCGTTTGCATTAAAGCAAGAGCACGCCTGTAGTGCACACGAACTGTGAGCCGTTTAGCTTCTTTTTGGAACACAACTGCGCCGGGTCTCTCTTGCCGAAGTTCCCCGAAGCCCTGGTTGATCATAACACGCTGCACCAAAGGAAAGAAACAGCGTCCGACTACTAGAATGTATTCATCGCAGTCCTCCTTCGCAATCCACGCTTCGAGCACTCCTATCAAGAAGGAGCCTCTATCTGCTCGATACTTAGGCAAGGCGTGAAAGAGGTTCTTCATTCCCAAGCAAGCCACGAATTCCTTGACAGACTCCAGATAATCGGCATCGCTGAATTTTCTGGCCTTCCTGGTATTGTAGGTCTCGAGGGTGCCTCGTTGGATTGCCTTCTTGAAGAGTTCGTGGCACAGGGAGTGGTCGCAGGCCAGAACGTCGCTCAAGAGTTCGCTGAATATGGAGGAGTCGCAGGCAAACACGTCTGCCACCAGCTGGGAGATCCTTGGAATCGAGAGAAGCAGGGGCTTGACAGTCGCCGCATTGAAGAAGGAGGAGTACTTCAGCAACACGCGGACACGGTGGGTGCTCTTCTCTAGAGATCCTGTCAGTAGGGAGGTGTTCTCGGCGTCCAGAGGGTAGAAGTTCAGATGCATGAATTCCTCCACGTCCGTCACCAAGAAGCGTATCTCCTGGACGAAGCATGTGCAAGGCTGCCTGTTCTTAAGGGCTCTCCAGAGGTCGTCATGACCGAAAGCGAACTCAATAGAATTGGCAGGTTCCAGCGACCTTCTGAAAAAGAGGCTTGTCGGCGTTTCTTTTCTCTTTTCGGCCACGCGTCGCCACTGTCCGGTCAGCTCGAGGAACGGGCAGGGTTGGTCGACCAGGGTGAGCACGTCTTTCACAAACTCGTAGGGAATGTATTCCATAGGAGGAAGCTGAAAGTAGCAAACACATAGCTTGGCGAGAATTGATGTTTAAAAGAAGGCGCGAAAAGGACTGTTTTGCGGCGGAGGCGCGGAGTAATCGATTGCTCGAGTGATGGCACGACATCAACAGTTGTAGCAAGATCAGTGCACGCGATTTCACGTGGAAAGAGCTTCTTAAACAGCGTAAAGACAGCCACGACCGAGGCTGGTGCCTTTTCTTTATTGGAGATTAAAGAAGGCGTCGGAATAAACTGCAGAGAAGTCAGTTTGCAGTTCTCTTAGGATAGTCTCGCAGCCACGCAACGTGACATGCCAACATCGTGGCACTAGAAGGTCCATGACCGCTATATAAAACTATGAAGATTCACCAGGGTGTTTTTTTATGTTTTCGAAACGATCCGACACCGTATTGCCCACCACAACGAACAGGAAAAGAACTAGCGAGTTTGTGTTTTCCGACTGTAGATGAAAGGCAAACTCAAAAGCAGTTACCATTCGCTATCCAAGCACTCACATGTCAGTTGGACTAACTTCTTAATCCTCTCACCATCGGATCCGGATTCCGGATGTTAGGCGGATGAGTGCAGATGCATTGTTTATCAGATATGTATTTATCACATTACTGCTTTTTACAACGCCGCCAGATCAAACCAAGGGAGATGTCCACTTAATGAACATCTTGTAAGCCTCGGGATTTGCGGACAAAAAGATGTCCGAGTAGTATTGGTTGGTTACCACTTTGAGCTCTTTTTCTCCCTTCCGAAACAGCACCATTTTGGTCTCAAACAGGCTCTCATCTTCGTCTTCTTCCTTCTGGTCACTTTCTTCCTCTTTGACTTCTTCCTTCTGTTCATCTTCTTCGCATTCGAAGCCACTCGCGCCCATCACGCGTTCCAGCAGAGGAATATGAATAGGCGACAACTCAAGGATGTATTGCTCGCAGTTGTCCTTCGCTATCCAAGCCTCCACTACTCCTTCCAGGAAGCAGTTGTCTTCAGGCAGTCGATGGATAAGATCAGTAAAGGTACTCAATTGGATGAACTCTTTGATCCTGTCCAGATATTCGCCATCGCAATCACTGTTCTTATCCGCTGCTTCGTAGGTCGCCAGGGTGCCTCTCCGGACTGCGTGCTCGAAGAACTCGTCACAGAGCGAGTGGTCCTCTGCGGTGTAGTCGCCGAAGAGCTGGTATATCCTTGGGATGGACAGCAGCACGGGCTTCAGCTTGTCCATATCGAAGACCGAAGTGTTCTTCAAGTAGAGCTGGAGGGGGTAAGTACTCTTCTTGAAGTAGCTTCTCAGCAGAGGGGTGTTTTCTTCGTCCAAGGGATAGAAATTTTTATTTTCGAAGGCTCTTCTCTCAGGCGGACAGAACCATATTTCGTAGACGTAATGCGTCTCGGGGAGATTGTTCTTGAAGGCTTCCCACATGGAGTCCTCGCCGAATCCGAACAGAATGTCAGAAGTAGGAGACATCTTGAAGATAAGGTAGCTTCGTTCTCTGGCTTCTCGTTTTGCGGCTACTTGTCGCCACTGACCGCTGAGCTCGAAGGAGATCCGATGCGGGTCGAGCAAGGAGATGACGTCGGTCACAAACCCGGTGGGAACGTTCTCCATGAGAGCAGCCTGGAAGCACCGGAGGAGTTTACAGGAGAAAAGGACGCGGAGTAACCAAGCACAGGCCAATGTGACCAGGAAACATAAAAGAAGGTAAACGCACGATGGGTTGTCGATCGATTGCCGAAGTGACATCATTGTGCGCCAACAGCAAACACTAGAGGCACTGTTAGAAGGCGCTGAATCATCAGGAAAGATAAGAACTATCAAGATATATAAACTAATAACTAATAACTCGGGTCATTAGCACTTTAAGGTTCAACAGTTTATTGAAATTACATGGTATTCACTGTCCAATTATCGGACTTAAAACTGGGTAGATCCGGAATCTCCTGCAGCAGCACGACGCTTCCTGGCTTCCGGGGCTTTCTCGGTGGTGCTGCTCGTGGAAGGAGTCGGTGAAGAAGCTCCCGGGGAAGGAGACGGAGAAGACGCTCCTGGAGAGGCGGAAGCGCCGGTCGAGGGTCCTCCCGAAGAGGCGCCTCCGGAGGGAGCAGGAGAACAGGCTTCGGTCGCCAAGAAGGCGAGGGCGGCGACAAAGAAGAAGAGGACAAAGCGGTTCATGGCTGACAAGCTAGATGGTGGCCCTTCCGACGAGAAGAAGCTTTATAAAGGGCGTAATCTAATAGCCATTAGGTGAAAATTGCATCCTACAGAGTTTTTTTCCCTCTGATCGCATACAGCTCAATAGGATTTGGGCAAACATTTAAAGTCGTGAGAATATAGGAAGACAAACGCCATTACTTGTGATTATTGTAGGGTGAACATATGCTGTGCGTGCATGTGCCACTTTTCCTGGACTATAATATATCCACATGTTGCGCATCCCATCCCACGTAATCTTTGCGCCTGCTTTTTTACTGATCTATTAAGATCTGGTGTGGTTAGCTGATAAGAAATCCGCCGATGAAATCCGCCTTTGTCCTATACAGGAGCCATACCTTGTGCAATTCCTAAAGGTGATGGAGAACCGTAATCCGGTGCAAATATCTGTGCAACGTGGCGCCTGTTAATGTGCATGTACTGATTGCAGAAAATCAACCCTAGAAGAGATCCAGCAAACATAAACAGAACGGCTGACTCCTCTGTTCAAACCACAAGAGTTTGTTGGCGTTGCTGGATGACGTCACAATCGATCGGCGACAAACCCGTCCACAACGCGCATTCTTTTTATGTTCTCTGGATTGTCGCCCTTTCCGTGAGTACCACTCTTTGACTTATGTTGTTTTCAGTCCATCCCATGGAGGGCGTTCCCACCAGGTTTGTGACCGACGTCCTCACTCTCCGCGAGTCACCCCGTCCGTTCCTCCAACTCTCCGGACAGTGGCGCCAAGTAGCCTCAAGAAGACTAGGATCAAACGAAAAAGAGTCGACTTATTTGGTGTTCAAACAGCTCACAAGTAGGTCGGAGGTCTTCTTCGGGTTCGGCCAGAACTCCCTCTGGGACGCCTTCAAGCAGGACAAGCCGGAGACCCACGTCATCGACAAGATCTGGTTCTGTCCGCCCAGGAGAAGAGACTTCGAAGATCTGAAGTTCCACCCCCTGGAAGCAGAGAACACTCCACTGCTGACTACTTTTCTTAGGAGGCGTACCAACTCCATATCGCTCTACCTGACCTACTCCTCCCTATTCGACATGGACAAATTGAACCCCGTCCTCCTCTCCATTCCAAGGATCTCCCACTTAACGGGAGACTACACTGCCGAGGAGCACCCTTCGTGCTACAAGCTTCTGAAGCAGGCAGTCCAGAGAGCCACCCTTGTGATGTACGAGTCGGGGAAGCGGACAAGTGCCTACGACGACAAGTACGCGAGGACCGTGAGGGAATTCGTCTCCTCAAGAAGGATGTGGTGTCTCACTCACCATGTGCCTGACTATCAGGCAGACAAGGGTTTCTTCTTGAAAGGAGTTCTGGAAGCGTGGATCGCCAAGGAGATCTGCGAGAGACACACTCTGAAACTGGGCCGCAGTTGTCTTCCCTTGGTGAAGCGCGTCATGGACGACAATGGATTCCAGTGGGAGGAAAGTGGCCGAGGGCAAGAAGGATTCGACGAAGACTGTGAGTTTAGCTTCACAGAAGTTGTGCTTCGGAAGGACGGCAAGGAGCTGAACGTGCGGGCCACCCTCTTTGGCGGAGGCCTCATTCCACCACCGGCCAACCCGGATGGTCGTAAGGACGCGCAGTGGAGTTTTACTCTGCATTAAGTTTGGGATAGACCCTTGTGATTGATGATATAATAAGCACTCTCTTTTGTAAGTCTCGTTGGGAATCTGGGATTCTTCATAGCCTAAGACCACTGTGATTGACAATATAATAATCTGCCGATAAAACAAGGACAATGTGTGGAAGTAGTATGAGAGGGTGACTTCTCACCTTCGTCTTTGATCACGGCGGAGATACATTCGACGTTCGCAAGAAGGCCTAAAGTAACATTCATTTGGGATGGACCCTTGTTATTGATGATATAATAAGCACTCTCTTTTGTAAGACTCATTGCCAAGCATGGGAATCTTTATAGCCTAGGAATCTGGACGTCATTCGGGAAGAGAAGCTGAACTTGTTGTCATCCGTTTGTTGGTCACCATAGACGTTCTTCCCACTGGATACCTTTTTTGTTCCTAACTTGTTCAAGCAGAGGAACATAACCATGTTTCACTGACAAGGTATATTCGCCAAAGTTCTCTCTCGAGATCATAGCCTCAATAATCCTCAGGAGAAGAGCTGGAAAGTTTGGGATCATGGGTCAATCGCATAAATAGGCATTTTCGAGGAAATGGGGCAAGTTAAACTACATATTTAAGATAACCACTGGAAGGAGCCAATCTTCTCCTCGGGCTTAAACAACGATAAGGAGTGAGAGTAAGGCAGTATTTTGTGGCCTACCCTGTTATGTAATGTACGGGCAAATATTCTTCACTTTATTATACTCTACATAGTTAAACGCATTGGCATTTAGTCAAACGCAATATTTGTTCGCATACTTCCGTTACTCTGACCTCTTTCTCGCCTTTCCGGAACGTAGCTGTTTCACATCGACGGACTTTTCGTCGTTGTTGACGTTCTTCCCACTGGAAACCATTTTTGGCCATAACTTGTTCAATCAATGGAACGACGTAACTGCGCTTCACTGACAGGGTATATTCGTCAAAGTTTTCCTTTGCGATCCAAGCCTCGATAGCTCCAGTTAGTAATGGGCTGTCGTAATCGGCCAGATCATACATATTGTGACTAAAACGACAAAAAGTCTTTAGTGCGATGAAGTCTTTGACGACGTTCACATAATCCTTATCGAAAGGCCTTCCATAAGGATGTTCCAGTGTATAGTGTCCAGTTCCATAGTACTTTTTCAGGGTGCCTCGATGGACTGCCTGCCTGAAGACCTCTAAACCCGATGGTTTGTTATAGTTTAACAGTTCAGAAAGTCGTGGAATTAACAGCAGCAAGGGTCTGAGTGTGTCCATTAGTAGATCCACCGCAAGCTTCCCGTAGATCATGGTCATTGGACCACTGTATAGATCCAGACTAATAGGGAACGTGCTCTTCTTCAGATATCTTCTCAGCAGGACGGTGTTCTCAGCGTTCAGTGGACGGTACCTAAGCCTTCTCCTACGCGTCTTATCAGAGGGAGTCCTACGCGTCGATAGCAGTATCTCGTGGACAAAGTATCTCGACGGTTGGTTATTCTTTAAATCTTTCCACAATGAGTCCTCTCCAAAGGCGAAGACGGCGCCCTCACTCAACGTTTTGAAATGCAGCGAAGTCCCTGTCATTCCTTCTCTTCTTTCGGCTGCGCGCTTCCACTGTCCGGATAACTCCTCTGACAATGAAGAGGGGTAAGGTGGCTGCACCAGAGAGATGACATCGGAAACAAACTCGTAAGGAACGTTCTCCATGATAAGGAACTGAAATCATTGGAGGAGTTTAAGGGTTGAGATTGGAGAGATCTATGGAGAGTCCAAAGCTAAGTTCACGAAAAGGCCTAAAGTAACATTCGGAATACGTCAGGAACGGAATGTCAACTCGCAAAGGGAACAAACAATCGGTGATAAATAGTGAGTAGGAACAAACTTGAAGATTGTACGAGAAATATTTCCAACAGCGGAATAAATGTGTGGGTCGTCCGTGAAATATTTCGCTCTTACAACGGAAAGTGGAACAAAAGTGAGGGTTGTGAGAGAGATATTTCTCCCCGAATATGAGAGAGCCTTTGGGTTTAGTAGACTGCTCTCCTTAAACTACCTCAGGATGCCTAGTGGCTTTTATAGTCTTTTCAGCGATTCTGACGACGTTCATCTCCTACGTCCCGACCTGCTAGCACAAACGCGATCTCGATCCTGGGTGCACTGACGGTGTTCAGAGCTTTTACAGTTAACACGGCCTAAAGTAACTTTCAAAATCGAAATACTAATTCGCAACGAAGACAAACACTCATTGATAAACAGTACCGTGTCGTTTTCCAGCAGTATAAGAGACGACGAAGGGGCGGGGCGGGGCGCTAATCCTTAGAAGAAGAGCTAGAAAGTGCGGGAGTATAGCTGAATCACTGCATGTCAATTGCATAAATAGGCATCCCAAGTGAGTGAGTGAAAGTTTATCAGCTCTGTTTGTTCAACAATCACATGAATCCACAGCACTCACGCGATGTCTTTCGCACGTAGATGTTTATGCAGCAGTACAGGAAACGGGGCAAGATAAACTGTTTAAGAGAACGACGGAAAGGGGCCATGGGAGTGAAGCCAATCTTCCTTTCGACCTTTCTCGTATTGTGGCTCAAGCAACGAGCAGGAATGACAATTTTTTGTCCGACCCTTTTGGGTGAAAAGCGTTTCTTGAAGCATCTACGCCTCTACGAAGGCGACTTCTGATCCAATCAGCCTCTTCCACACCAACGCCACCAATATCCATTCAATTCAGTTTATTCCATTTCAAATGCTGCATCTCGCAAGACGGCTTCAAGAGTACGAGTAGCTGATCTTGAAGCTGTGGCCCTGGCGAGCGTACGCGCTCACGATGGCCATGTTGCCCTCGCTGTGGAAGTACTTCCCGTCCGCGTTGGCGCAGCAGAAGCGGAATCCCGTGTTGCGGACGTCCTTCTGCATCTTGAGCTCGACGTTGTTCCACATGCACCCGTCGGAGCAGACTCCTCTGATGTAGTCCACCTTGACCCAAACGGTCCTTCCAGCCGGAGCCTGGAACGGACTACCTAGAGCAGTCTCCCCGCGAGGTTACCTTGATGTGCCAGTGGCACGCGTCGTGGAGCAACTTCACTTGGTTCAGAGTACCTACAGAGGTTTCCAGCACCTGCCAGCGCTGGCTTGCCTCCAGATCTCCTCCACAAGAACGTCCGTTGCTGTGGCCTTCGTCGCGTCTTTCGCAGTTCGCACCCGAGAATCCGGAGGGACAGATGCATTCATTGCAGCGGTGAGGGTTCCGGAATCCTTTGTTCATGCACGTGGTCGGGGTGCTGGCACAGCGATCTACAAAAGGGAGATAAAGAGTGTGGAGAAGAAAGAAGGAGGGCGGATCCTTATAGATCCCATCTGAAGCAATCAGTCCTCAAAGACCGGTGGAACCTACCATGACACTTGTACAAGTCGTTGACCATGAGCAGATCCAGGAAGGAGGGGCCGATGCGCTGTCCCATCGTGTCCAAATGGTTCTCATGTCCACTCGAGGGGAGCATCGTGATCAACGAGGGAGTCTTGGAGAACCCATCTACAATCAACGCTCTTCGACGCGTCACAACTCAACCGCCTACGCTTGCTGTACTGCATGATGCTACCGTAGTCGTAGGGAAGACCGAAGTTGTTGCTCGATTGTTGGGTTAACTTTTTGAAGTTGTGTTCCTGGCCTCCAAGAATGTTGATGTCTTTGATGGAGATGAATGAGTCCCGGTCGGTGCGCGAGTGCTCGTGGAAGAGTCCCAAGGCGTGTCCTACTTCGTGGGCGATGATTCCGAACTGGAAAGGGTGAGCATGCAATCTGGTGATTGGAAAGACAGGGGGGGGGGGGCAGTATTCAGCTCATCATCGTATCCAATGGTTACTGTTAGGTGACCTACGGTACTGTATAGTGAACAGCGATAGGAAATCGCTCGGTAGTCGACACTAAGCATGCTTATACCCAAGCCCTACAGATAACAGCGCATTAATGACTGGATCCCATTTTAGATACGGTAGATAACAAAAACCGCACGAATTTTTTACTTTTGCAGCCCCCTACCGTTTCCTAAACCTACATGCAAGCATCCGTGTCCAAGGGACAGATCCTGGTAGGTCGCGTCGGTCACACGTCCAATCATACTGTAGCAAGGCCCTCTGTAGTGAATCAGAGGTGGGTGACTCGTAGGGGTCCAGAATAATCACACATTTATTCATACACTTTCATAGAGACCCGAGCGGGTGCCAACCGCTCGGGACGTGGAATAGAACTGAACTGACTCTTCCGAGCGCTCGTGCACTCGGCAGAGTCAAATATTACACAAGCTATCATGTGCGCCTTAGGACTCGCCGGTAGTATTTCGTCGGTTTTGCGACATTCCCGCCTCCAGAGCTGATTCGGAAGCCTTGTTGTCGACATGTCCTCTGGTGAACTGTAGCTTGTTGTCTAACGAGGGTTCGTTGGGTGAAGATTCTTCGGCGGAGGTCGTATCCCTTCCGAGGCATCTTTCTTCTGTTTTGCATAATGCACTGTTGTGTCCTTCACGGCAGTAGTAGCATGAACGTTTTGAAGGGCATTCTTTAGCGACATGATCGTGTCGCGCGCAGATGAAGCATAGCTGTTGCTTCTTGAATTGTTGGTACCTTTCTTCAGGCGTCGGAAACTTTGTACATTTGCTGGTCCAATGTTCGTCCGAGTGGCAAGTGGCGCATTTCTTCGCCTTCTCAATGGATTTCTTGACTTCTTTCTTGAGTGATGTAGATTGGTTGTCTCTTGTCGATGTTTGAGACCTTGGAAAATTCTTGTGCTTCCTCACTATGGTCTCCTTCGTTTCCTCGTTGACTTGGACTTCGCTGATTAAGTCGTTAAGGGTCTTGATATTGCATATTAATTCCTCCATTTGTTTATCCATCGTCTTAACTCCGTGTTGAACTTGCTTCCGCTTCGCGTTGATAAGGTTGCGTAGGGCGTTGAACTCTCGGGATGCGTTCTTAGATTTCGACGAAGGCGTTCCCCCTTGACGTGAATGGGCTAAGGTGTCCTTATGAAAGTCTAGGAGGAGGTTGACCGTTCCCTGGAGCTGTTTCTTTTCTTGTCCAATCACTTTCAACAGGTTGTTAGTGATCTTCTTGTCGTTGTAGAGAGGGAGGCGAAGATCTGCTTCAGATTTATGCTCGTTGTCGCAACTCTTTGCGACTCCTTCGCCGCTCCGTGTCGTCTTCTGGTGACCCAAGATTCCTGAATGGGTCGCTGCTGGAGGTCCATGAGTGGAGGCCGGGGTAGCCGTTGTCGTCGTCGTCGTCGTCTGGTGGCCTAAGGTTCCTGTGTGGATCGTCGTTGCTGGTGGAGGTTCCTTTTGTGGACGACTGGATGAGGTTGTGGTGGCGGGTACATGGCTTAGTAGTTTCGCCTGGTATGCTGGTTCCTCCTCCTGGTGTTTCATTTCCTCGAGACGAACCTCGTACCTTTTGAGTAGTGTTTTCAACTGGTCGGCCGTTTTTTCGACTTCTACTCTGTAGCGGGTGATATCGGCTTCTTCTTTCTTTGCTTCTTCGTAGTCGAGGTCCGCATATTTGTCGTTGAGGGCTTCGATGCAGTCGCTTAGCTCTTGGAGCCTGTCGCTGATTGTGCCAATATCAGTTAGGAATTCGTTCCGCTTCCGTTGTATGTATTCCTGGAGTTTTGAGAACTCTGTGGGGAATTCTAAAGGGAGGTTGATTTTCCCTTGGTGTTGTTTCCTTTCGGCTTCGATAGCCTTGATAAGGTTCGTGATGATCCGTTTCTCGTTGGCTAGAGACATTTTCCAATGGGCCGGGTACCTTTATTCCTCTGCGTTTGTCGGCTCCGGCTGTCGTTGGAGTTGTCCCGGCCTTGTCGAGTCTCCTAGCGGCTCCCTCGCGGCTCCTTGTCGTTGTTGTTGGTTGTGGAGATGCTTGGGTGAGGTCCGCTGTCGGCGTTGTTGTCCTGGTCTGCCTGCCGCAGAAGTCCTTCTCGGTGAAGTCCTTGTCGTTCCTTGTCGTGTTGGTTGGTGGTTGCGATGAGCAGACTGGCCCCGGATCGCTCGGAGGCCTCTTTTGTATCCCTTTCCGGCGGTTGTCCGGGAGTGGGCGTTTTTCGGAGTTGAGATCTGGACGGTTGTGTAACTGCTGTTGCTGCAGTGTATTGTTGCGTGGGTTTTTCCGGTGTGTAAGGTCTAATGAGACCTCCGTCCAACGGTAGTTGTAAAGGTGTAGCGTCACCTGTCCGGATGCGCGTGCCGTTTCGTAACTTACGGTAGGCGCAGTTGTCTCCTTTGTGATGTCTCGTGATTTCGAGAATGTTGTTGTAATGATCTTCTTGATCTTCCAATGGTGGGGTGAGATACTGGATTTGATCTCTGGATTTCCGGGAGTTTGAGCCGGATTGTCGTCTGAGGGTGAGATGCTGCTGTGATCTCGACGTAGATGTCTCTTGAATACAGGAGACGTAGTCGTTGGTGGGTGAGATGCTGCTGTGATCTCGTTGGGCGTCTATGCTTGAGACGGCGTCGTTGGTGGGTGAGATGCTGCTGTGATCTCGTCGTAGGTGTCTCTTGAATACAGGAGACGGAGTCGTTGGTGGGTGAGATGCTGCTGTGATCTCGTGAAGGCGTCCCTGGCTGGTCGGTGACGATCCTTCCTTGTTGTTGGGGGAGATACTGTTGTGATCTCGTGAAGGCGTCCCTGGAGTCGGTGACGATCCTTCCTTGTTGTTGGGGGAGATACTGTTGTGATCTCGTGAAGGCGTCCCTGGAGTCGGTGACGATCCTTCCTTGTTGTTGGGGGAGATACTGTTGTGATCTCGTCGTAGTTGTCTCTTGAATACAGGAGACGGAGTCGTTGGTGGGTGAGATGCTGCTGTGATCTCGTCGTAGATGTCTCTTGAATACAGGAGACGGAGTTCAGTCGGAATAAGTGCGAACAGTAGTGTGAATATCCGGTGTTTCTGCCACGCGGGACTTCAAATGGCCTTCACAGATTTGGCCGATGCACCATGTAGTGAATCAGAGGTGGGTGACTCGTAGGGGTCCAGAATAATCACACATTTATTCATACACTTTCATAGAGACCCGAGCGGGTGCCAACCGCTCGGGACGTGGAATAGAACTGAACTGACTCTTCCGAGCGCTCGTGCACTCGGCAGAGTCAAATATTACACAAGCTATCATGTGCGCCTTAGGACTCGCCGGTAGTATTTCGTCGGTTTTGCGACACCCTCTGGGACCGCCGTAGAACATGCGGATGAAGTGCTCACCGCCGTTGGTCTCTCGGAAACGGAGGCAGGTATGGTTCTGCCAGAAGTTGATGGCCTCCTTGATCAGGTTGCGGGAGTCGGCATCTAAATGACTTCACTGGTGGAAAGGGAGTGGAGCCACCTACTGAATCCGTCGAGGCGATAGGGAATGTAGCCTTCTCCGTCTCTAGGCCACGGGGCGACATTGCTGAAATGGCCGAATTTGACGGCTTGGCGTTTGGAGCGAGAGTTGGTGACCAGATGGTCGGCTTGGCGCGGCGTCAGGACGATGTCGCCCTGGAATGGCCACGAATAACCTTGGATAGCTTCTTGAAATCAAGATCTCCATGTAGGAGAAGTTATAGATATTTGTAGAGGTTGGATCACCCGTGAAAGTCTGCGTTTAAGCGGTTCTTGATGCCCACCTGGTAAAGGTAGTTCAACGAGGGTTCATTGATGTCCAGGATGGAAGTGCTGTTCTTGGCGCGCTTCTCCGTACTAAGAGCCTCCGGCGCACCTTCCAAAGACTGCTCCTGGTTCACCACTTGTCGATTCAGATCCTGGAGCCGACTACGAACGTACTCCATGTCATCGCGGAATCGTCGGTCGCGTCCCTCGAAGAGGACGTTCCGCTGAAAGGGGTTCGTGAGGGGATAGCTAAGAAAGACCCACCTCCGCGGCTGCGAAGAGAAGGAGGGCGGCGAAGACAAGATGCACAGAAGAACGAGTCATGTGTGCGCTTCTATCCACTTGGTCCAGCAGGCTGTTTTTATATTTCCAGGATGCTCATCAAGCATGCCAGATTTTTATGTGTTTCGCGGCTTCTGCCAGGTGTGCCTGGCTTGAATGTGGCGAATTGGTTCCAAACAGCCCGTTAATGGCCTTTCCATTGTCGTGAACATCCGAGGATTCATGAAAGAATGGCTTCACAAGTAGGCCTACAGCTGACAGTGGATGACAGATGCAACCTCCTGGAAAGTCCTTTGCGAGGCAACTTCTTCGAGGCCAGAGATCTAACTAGCTGAGACGTGTGAGATTTCGCAACTTCTGCGCAGGTGACGGTGTGGACCTGGCAAACATTAACGCCAACATTCACACATAATCATCGCAGTCTTCCACTTCTGGAACGTGTGATGCTTCCCCTTTTTGTTAGGCGATAAGCAGCAATTTTCACGCATTGTGACGCCACGTGAGTTCACACCTTCTCGCGCCCCCTTGTTTAGTCACGATTCACGTCACCTGTGGTTCTATCTCCGATTCAATAAACTCTCTCTCTTAAATGTAAGTACTGCTAGGTACTGGACAATCTTCATCTTCCAAAAATGATCCCAAACGGACGTAAACGATACATAAACGCCATTTATTGAAGTCTTATCGGACAATTGAACGGTGACTGATATCTCCGGTAGTCCTATGGCCTCCGTGGCCTACTGTAATTGAAAAAGCGACCTGCATGGCGTACTGCCGTTGATAAGAAAGAAAATAAATGTGAAGTTGAGTTCCGGTAAGCCACGAAGTCGATCACAAACGTGTTGGCGTCAGAGTACCTAGCGTAAGTGACTCCAGTGAAGGGACGATCAGCATGACAGCAGTGATTTTGTGGATAAGAGCGTAAGTAGTACTTCTCTAGGAACTGATCAGGCTCACTGATCTCGTTCGGATCCCTGCACTCTTCCGGAATGTTCAGTAGTGCGTCGGCCACTCTTGGAAAATATGGGACGCGGAGTCGCTCCAATAAGTTTCTGAGCACGTCGAAGACGCCGTACTTTCGCGATTCTTCGACACTGACTCTGTCTGTTTCGAAGGCATTGTGGCGGTCCACGGTGACCACAGGAATGTAGGGAACAAGATCCAACAACCGTCTCAGCGTCTCACACTTCTGTCGAGGTTCCTGTCCGTTGTTCTGGACGTCAAGCGTTAGATGCATCCTTCTCCCATGGCGAGCCAGGGCGAAGACCTTGTGGATGAAGCGCAAGTCCTCTTCGAGGCCAGAGGAAGACGTCTTCCACTTGAAGTTGTTTGAGATATAGAGATGCACATCCCTGACCAGATGGATATCCTTCGCGACTTCTTCGTTCCAGGGAAAAGTGCTTCCGAAAAGGAGCCGCTCGATGGAAACGTCGTATTCAATGCTCGGAGCAGCCGAGTTCACGTGAAGGTCAATGAGCAAGTCGAATTCGCCCTGATGGTACCCCAAGGCGACCGGCTGCCAGGAAGAGTCCCTAGAACTAAGATGCTCCTTCGACCACCAATCCAACGATCTGTTCAACGAGCTCTGTGGGGAGCGAGTCCATCGTGAGAAGAGAAAAACAGTAATGCAGTCCAAAACTCACCGTGAAACCGATTTTATAATGCTGAGACGTGTGATATTCCGCACCTTTAGAGGCTAGCTGGACTAACACCAATTCTCACATGGGAAATCGTGAACGACAAGACGACAGCTCACACCTCAGCTTTCGAGTGTGACGATCACAAAGGTCCGGATCCGGAGTCCAGGACCCGACCATCGCCCGAGGAAGGGATTTGCCGCGAGGCACTACTTAGAGTCGCAACACCATGCGGTCGGATCCCGCCGACTTTCAACTGCCAACCAGCTGCCCCTCTCCATCCTAATTGTCCACCGTACCGTCTCTCTCTTCTCCTGGCTCCCAATAACGTATCTCTTGGTCATGTAAGTGTCTTGGGCAGAGTACAGAGTAAGTCAGCTTCCCGGAATCAGAGGAACTCGGGTGGCCAAGTAACGGCCCCTTCCTTACACGAGGCTCTTTGCCGCAAAAGTGATAACTGTCTTAACGATACGCACACACTTGTTTAGTTAACTTG
Organism: Steinernema khuongi; assembly: GCA_016648015.1. Lineage (NCBI taxonomy): Eukaryota > Metazoa > Nematoda > Chromadorea > Rhabditida > Steinernematidae > Steinernema > Steinernema khuongi. The sequence continues at coordinate 7,023 of JADLIF010001015.1, read as the reverse complement.
TACATGCATATGGCCTTGTGGAATCAATGAGCATAGGTCGAAGTAGGGAGCTGAAGACCAACACTTTTATCCAACGAACACACACAAGCACTTCACACAATGACCTTCTTGCAAATGAAGGGATTCGCATCGGAGCACGAGGAGCTCGTCCACTGGTTCTTGAGGAACGCTTGCAGCTGCAAAACACAGAAATATCAAGTACCTCCTTCGCAGAGAGACTTACGCAGTTGGCGTCGCCGAAGAACTGGTTGTTGGGGTCGTTCTGGCTCCAATTCTGGAAGTCCCACTCCGTGCCGTCGACCCACACGAACGTGTTGTTCCGGCTGGGCGAGTAGCCGCCGAGCCACGTTCCGTAACTCCACATCCCGTAGACGAAGAGGTTCTCCTGCTCCGAGTGGATAGAGACCAGGTCGGCTCCTTGCGAGGCGCACCACTTCCGCGCGTCTCCCCAGCTCATCGCCGTGGGGTTGGAGTAGTAGAGGTTGTTGCCGAGCTGCTTCCACGAGGGCTCCGGGGGAGGGGGACAAGTCGTGGTTGCGGGGTCAGGGCACTCCGAGCAGCTGGGACAGGTAGGGGCTGAAATGGAGGCTTCAAGGGGGCCCCATGGCCTGAACTTACGAGGAGCTGTGGTGGGTGGAGGTGTCGGTTTCGGGACATCGCTTTCACAGACGTAAGAAGCCCGTTCCGTGCAGTTCCCAGTGTACCACAGCCCAGAAGCACTGTCCACAAAAAGACAGTTCCCAGAGCCTGGGTGGCCATCGGCCCAGTTAGAGAAGGAGAAAGGGGAGCCGTCCAGCCACGTCCACGTTCCAGAAGACGCGCTGACGGAGGCTCCTAGCCAAAAGACCGTCCTGTCCAGGCCAAGATCGGTGAACCGATCGTAGGCGGTCTCTGTAGAGTCAGTATGTTATGCTTATGCGCACAGGAGGATTACGGTACCTGTGAGCCAGTTGTTGTTAGCTTCGCTCTCGATGGAGGCCACACGCAGTTTGAGGTTGGCGCACGTCGTGTGGGCGTCTTCGAAGGTCGTTGGCACGGGGACGATGAAGAAGCACTTAGAACGGTCACTGCTGGTGACGACGCCGGGCGGGCACACTCGCTCGATGGGTTCTACGGACAGGGTCCTTGAGAGAGCTCCGGAGCAGAAGATCGCTGCTAGTAGAAGCGAGAGGAACAGCATCTGAAAGGTGTACACGCTTTTTCGTTAGCTACCGTATCTCTAGCGCGACTCTCGACTCTTCGACACACAGTTATTTTCTGATTTGATCCACCGTAACCACGACATTTTGTAAGGACTGAAGTTTCTTTCTAACAAAGGGTGCCGACGTAAGAAAGACACTGAAGCCGCCTTAAGTAAGCGTCGCAGAATAGTCAAGAGTGGCGGTGATAAGAAGTGGACTTTGCAGTGGAAGGATTAAGGAGGAGACGGGAAGCCCGTAGAAGAACCGGAGATAAGAACAACAGCTGGACTGAACATTGGAAGTTCAAATGACGGATGTAACAATTGCTTCTTGACCTTCTGAACTTTGCCATGGATGGACAGGCTTGAAAATCCTCCGGCGGATGAGTACCTTAACAGCAGTACTAGGCGACGTCAAAGCTCTCGGTTCCAGTTGTGGAAGCATTTAAGTAGGTGAGGTTTACGGTAGCCAGCTTGAGCAAAAGAGGATACCATAACTTCCACGGGAAGCGTCATCGGTTTTGTGTGGGGACTTTGCTCTACTCTGTGGAATTACCGTCCCCTTGAAATAAGATTCACTATGGGCGACCCCTCTTAAGCTTCTGATCACTTTTTCGATGCTGCCAGGACGAAGGTTCTCCGCGGCCGTCCAAAGATAAAACCAAAGATAAACACCTTCCGTTCGGTCGGACCGTCGACCAAACGTGCGAACGAGAAGCGCGCACAAAACGATGACAAGGTGACGTCAGGTGACTCCTTCTTTGCGGTCTTTCCCGTCTGCTTCTCTGCACCGGTTTCGATGACACGGAAAGTACGTGAAGAACCGCGGAGATTAGAGCTTGATGAGTGAAGGACCATAAGAAGAGATGCGATTCTGCATCGTAAGTAGCTTACCGATTAAGATCAGCATAAGAGGAATGTCACAATCGGCCTTCTTTTTGATTTTGGGAGTCTCGGAGGATTTCTACAGTCATAAAAAGGTTACGCTCTTCGTCCATATCACCGGTGTCGCCAGAATGGTTACCTTCCTGTTGTTACAAATGAGCTACCTTGCACGGCTTAATGCTATCTTCACTGGGGGGCAAAAAAGGCGGATTACCTTCTTAAACTCACAGGAGCCGTACGGTTACTAACAGTAGCCTCATACTCTGCATAACTACTGTAATTTTCAAGTAGATGCCGGTGAAAGTCTTTCTGGAGTAGGGTGGTAAGGCTCTCTGACTAAAAGAACGTAACGTCTTAAGTGAGCTTCTTTGTCTTAGATGCCTTTCTCGTTGATCAAAGTACTGTTACAGGGTTTGCTCCTTGCTGGAAATTAAGCCAATCCACTTCAACAATCATACAGTGTCAAAGTCAAAGTAACAATCGTACATCCTTGATCGTACAGTGTAAAAGTGTCGAAAAAGGGGTTTCCCGCTAGAAAATCCCATCTTCATGTCCATAATATGAGCTCTTCTTGTTCTTCTTCTCCTTAGATCTGCCCACGCTTTTCAATGCCTTGTCAAGGAGACTACAGGTAGGTTGAAGTCAGGTTTCTGAGTTTTTCCTTTATTTCAAAACAATAAAGCGCATAATAACATAAAATGTACACTGTATGGAGCCTCTACTTCAGCCCGTTCTACTGAGCCCCCTTCTTGCACACGAAGGGGTGCTCCTCTTCACAGCCACCGCAAGACCACTTCTTCCCAGCGTAGGACATTCCCTGAAACAGATCACACACTAGATGATCCAAAAGCAGGACTACTTACACATGAGTCACTGTCCACGGGGTTCGCGCACGCTCTGTGGGCCCACTTGGCGTAGTCCCACTCGCTTCCGTCGGACCAGGAGAACGCGCTCGTCCCGTTGGGGGAGTGCGCGCCGATCCAAGTGTTCCCCTTGCCGAACCAGAGCTTCGACAAGAACTTGTCCTCCTTCTTCGAGTGCACGGACGCCAGGTCGGCTCCGTGGCTCAGGCACCAGCTCCTGGCGTCGTCCCAAGTCTTGTGGTCAAGATTGATAAGATACTGATGGCCACGAAAGGAATGCCACCCGGGACTGGACGACGTCGTCGACTTGGTGGAGGAGGTCAAGTCGCTCCGGGAAGTGACCGGGATGGACGTGGTGGAGGAGGCAACGGAGGCAGTGGTGGACTCGGACTTGGTAGGCTCACCAGTGGTTGCCACGGATACGGTAGAGGATACTGTAGTGGAGAGCACGGTCGAAGCTACTTGAGATCCGGCCTTCTTCTTGCAGACGAATCGGTCGAGTGAGGAGCACATGACGCTCTTCCAGGACTTCTCGTTGGTGTACACAACCTAAACTCAGAAGATCCTCAGAACAGGGTCAGGACACAATCCCTAGCTTCTTCCACCAGCACTAGCTGGGCGTTCCGCTTCGCTAAACGAAAGGAAAGCTTACACAGTCATATCCAGATCCAGAATTGTCATCTCCATCCCCGTAGTCCCCATAGTCGTCGTAGTCTCCGTCGCCACTGTCGTCCTCCCCGGTCCAGTCCGTGTAGTTCCACACACTTCCGTCCGACCACACGAACTGGTTGTCGTCGTGGGGGGAGTGCGCCCCGATCCACACCCAGCCTCCGCTGAGCGCGAAGAGGAACTCGTTCTCGGCCTGGTCGTGGATCGAAGCCAGGTCGGCTCCTTGTGACTGACACCACTCTCTGGCGTCCGTCCAGTTCATCTTCTCCGCGCTAAGGAGGTAGAGGTGACCTTCTAGGGGTGTCCACACGGACGGGGCGTAGGTGGTGCTGGGGGGAGAAGTAGTCGTGGGAGCACTGGAGGAGGTTGAAGTGGAAGTAGAAGGACCAGAGGTGGAAGTAGGGCTGGGGGTGGTAGAGCCCTCTGTGATGGTGGTGGTGGCTTGAGTAGTGGAAGTTACAGCTTTTGGGGTGGACGAGGCGTCCTGATAGAGCTTCTTCTTGCAAACGAAGCCATCTACGGAGTTGCACATGGCGCTGTTCCACGCCTTCTCGATGGTGTAGACGACCTAGAAACCTTTGATTAAGACACTGGTCTTTTAGCATTATAATGGGTAGGAGGGCTACTTGTAGTAGCTGCTTTGGGTCCTTCTTCAGCTATTTCCTTCGCCTTACTCGAACACGGGTCAACTTACACAGCCATATCCAGGAAGATCGTTCTTCGAATCCCCGTCGTCGTCGTCGCCTCCGTCGCTGTCCTCGGCCGCCCAGTTGGTGTAGTCAAGTACTGTGCCGTCGGACCACACGAAGCTATTGTTGTCGGCAGGCGAGTAGGCGCCGATCCAGGTCCAGCCTCCAGAGACCGAAAACACGAAGTCGTTCTCCTCCTTGGAGTGGATAGAAACGAGGTCGGCTCCTTGAGAGGCGCACCAAGACCTAGCGTCGTTCCAGTTCTTCGAGCTGGGGTTGAACGCGTACAAGTAGCTGCCCAAAGGCTGCCATGAGTGAGGTCTTGGCGGGGTCGAGGGCGTAGATCTGGAACGAGAGGGATTGTTTAGCTTCTACTTGGACGACTTGAAATCCCGAGATGACCAGTGGCTCCTTGAACAGCGTCCATTTTCGACACTAGCCCTAGCAAGATCCGTCTCCATCCAATCCCAAGGAGGATCAGGAGGATCCAGTGACTTACTGTGTGGTTGAAGAAGCTGTGAAGCTCCAAGAAGAAGGTGAGCTAGCTGTTGAACTCGGCGTCGAGGATGAAGGAGTATCGGACGTATATACTGTAGCTGTAGGTGCGGCAGTAGTAGCAGGAGTTGTAAGCGGAGGTGATGCTATAAATCTACGTTCAAATGGGAACATCAACGATCCAAGTACCTGTTGGACAAGAAGTAGGCACGACGGCGTCGCTTTCGCACACGTAGGGCGCCTTCGCAAGGCAGTCGCCGCTGAACCAGAGTCCCGAGGTGCTGTTGACGAAGAGGCAGTCCCCGTCACTCCCTGGGTGGCCATCGGCCCAATTAGAGAAGACCATGTCCGAGCCGTCGAGCCACTTCCAGGAGCCCTTTTTCTCGGCGCCGAGCCAGAAGCTACTGCCTTGGAGTCCAAGATCGCTGAGACGGTCAAAGGCAGTTTCTAGAATTCTCTCGCTTTGGGTCTCGAGTGGAAAGGGGTACCGGAAAGATGGTCGTTGTCAAGTTCGCGATGAATGGAGGCCACACGCAGTTTGAGGTTGGAGCAGGTCTTGTGGGCGTCTTCGAAGGCTGTGGGGACGGGAACGATGAAGAAGCATTTGGAGCGGTCACTGCTGGTGACGACGCCAGGGGGACACACTCGCTCGATAGGTTCCTCCGCGAGGGCCCCGGAGCAGAGGACAGCTGCTAGGAGCAACGAGCTGAATAGCATCTGAAAGAGGAACATAGAATAGGTCCAAAGGCTGAGCATCTTGGGCTGTAGCATAAGTATCAGGAAAACAGCGCTTCACGATTGGACGAGGGAAATCTACAGTAACCCATGGAGCAGGGTGGAGGAAGGGCACAAATTAAAACGACCCATTGCACACATAAGTAGACCCACTTATAAGTCGTTTTTAGGTAAGCTTCTTAGGGCAGCAGAAGGGATTAGAATAGCAGAACGAGGAGGAGTAGAGAGATTAATTTTACAAACTATGACTAAGCACGGTATGCTATGACGGTAGCAACAGAATCTCGTCTCCCCATGGAAAACAGGAAAGGCTCATCCTTGTAGGGGAGGGACCGAGCAGATCCGTCGCCGCCTCTTCAACGCCGCCATCACTTTGAATGAAAGTCCCGAAGTATGTAGCACGGTGATAAGAAGGGTAATTAGAGGTGTGCTCAGCAAAGGGATTAGCGAAGGCGACTGGAAGCCGAGGAGAAGATAAGAAGCGGGATCGGAGTGCGAATTGCGGTCATCCGGAGACAGGAGCAAGTACATCTGCTTACATCATCTGATCTTGGGCATCCGCGGACCGGTACAAGATTGGGTGGCAGGTGTATCCAAACCCAAAGATTTCCTACAGGTGCGCCTTATGCACCTTGGGACTCTAGGACCTCTCAATTATGACCGCCATAAAGTGGTCCCCTGTACCCTTAAATGCGAGATTATGTCCGCTAATATGTGCCCGGGAAACGAAGTTGTTCCCAGAGATGAAAGTTCGCCTTCACCGGTCAAAGATAAGGCCAAAGATAAAGGGTTCCTTTCGGTGGGACCGACGACCGAACGTGTGAACGCGCAACTTCTGAAGCATCTGTGATGTGATGCAATGTGGGTTAGCGGTAATTGGGGAGGCTGAGCACTAGCTCTGGGATTCAGGGACAGGTTAAAGAGAAAGTCTTGGGGAAATGAGTAACTTTAAGCTACGGTAGTCCTATCTCGCGATGGGTCGTTAAATGTTTATTGCCTTCCTTATCAAAGACATAAACATCACACCTTTAGCCATTAACTTCTGTTGATAGTGGCTCCAGAAGCGCAATAGTAGCTCTTGGAACCTCACAAGAGGTCAAATTCACGAAAAGCTTTTAATATCAGAATGTTCTTTATTGTGATCGTGCATTTAGGACGCACAGGACTTATTCTCATTGCTTTTTGAAGACCTTCTTTTGGCCGTCCTTGCAGTCGACTTCGATGTTGTCGATCTAAAGAGGCGTGGACAAGGAACTCTGTGGGAGGGATACCAGGTCGGAGAAGGTGACTCCCAGCTCGGCGATGGTGGCGACCTTCTGACAGGCGTCTTCGCCCTGGAGGCGGTAGAGGATGGCGATCTTCCCGTCGACGTTGGCCACCTCCCGGTGGACCTTCTCGACGTGGAGATCGGGAGCCTGGGCGACCACGTAGCGGAGCTGAAGAAGTTGAGGGACGGAGGACTCTCTCGCTCACCTGGTCGGCGACGCGGGTGGCCTGCTCCTTGGCC